>RJWM01049845.1:0-11212 GCA_004363535.1 Dasyprocta punctata
AGAAGGACACAAGAAGTGTCACATGCAGATGCTCCTGGCAAAGGGGAACGATGTCTGCAGGTGAAGTCCATGGTATGCAATGCGTAAAGAAAACTCTAGAAGAAATGCCAATAGCTACTAGGGTGAAATATTATTCTTTGCGTGGGGAAGAAGAGGTTATAAAAAGGGGCAGGGATTCAAAGGCATACACAGAATGGCTTCTCCATTCCAAATTAGTAATAAAAATATTTAAATCATAGCACTAGGGCACCTTTGAGGAAAAGGACATCTTAACCAGACTAGGCTTGTTGCATAATTCTTTAGTAATATGTACAATTTTCAAGTAGTGAAGCAGAATTAAAGGCTAGTTTCATTTTAACAGTGGCTGTTTTTCTTCTTGCCTTCTGGGGTTGGATCTGTTTCAGTAGCACAGGGAGATTTTCCCACACAGTTTCTTGGGAACCATCCTCTTATTCTTGACACACCTTCCATAAAGGAATCATCAAGAATTTTGTCTCCATATAACCAGTACCCTAACCCTCTTTGCAGCTAAAATAAACTCCCTTCTGCGTAGTCGTATTGAGGTACTTCAGTGCAGGGGCTGGTGAAGGTTTCCATTCCTCTCTGCAGAGGACAACATGCACCACTATAATCTTCCATTACCTGAGAGCGGACACTCCCGATTCTTCTTTCTGCTTTTCGTGTCGGCTGTTCTATTGTTAAGCTGCACTGGTGACAGCCTGCTCTCACGGGCCACGCCTATCCCTCCCCTTCAGGAACCCCTGACCGTGTCAATACCTGGGTAAAGTTCTTCCACCTGCTTCCCTGCTCCAAAGGGAACGGCTGGAGGAGAGGTTCTCTCCGGGCTGTGCTCATCCCAGCCCTGCTGGGTTCCCCGCGGAGGAGGAGCCGATTACAGGGCCGATTAGAGGGCCGCGCGTTCACGGCCACAGCGGAAATGAAAGTGGCACGGATGCGGCCCAGCGGTGCTCAAAGGAGAAACGGTGTCAGTGAAGCACGATTTTGGTAACCTCGACAGTTGCTGATCCAAGGGCAGTGATGGTCCGTCTTCACCACACAGCCGTTACATTTTCCGCAGCGATCGGAACGTGGTGCCTTCTAGGCTGACAGACGACAACACCGGAGATACACGCTCTCCTGAGACTTCTCTGGTTTCCACCCCAGAGGGACAAAGCCAGGACCAACAAACATGGCATTGAAGTCATTACAAAGAATCCAAGCAGCACAGGTTATCAGCCTGATGAAGTTCACGCTTCCTCCGGTTGTATGTGGAGGCCAATCGCATAGCACAGTCACTCGCGGCCACTGCAGAACACATCGCTGGAACACCCGGGGCCCTGGTGGGGCCCCAGGGACACAGGCCCTTTGATTACCGGAGACTTCTAAGCTTGATAACTTAGCACAGTGTATGCACTTAGGGGAAGAAGGATGGCTTCCTACCTCTAAAGAATGATGGATTTCCTTTTTCTGTGCATACATGTCCACATGTCGCAAGTTCACGTGTTCCTCGACCGTCATCTTTTGAGGTACGAGTTGTTAATGTTGATTGTGCCATTTTCACTGTTCTAACCAGGAGAATCCAGTATCTTGGTTTGAAACCAGCCTCAGCCTGGTCCTTAGTGTCCACTCCTCAGCCATCGCATTTTGGGGATGGGCTGGGCTTGCCTGGAACAATTTCCTCCTTCTTGGGTAACTCCATCCTGGGCGTCCCAGTCCAGGACAAGCGGACAGCACGTGCTGGTCGCGAGCGGCTGAACCTGCGTGTCTCCGCCAGCGTCCTCACTGCTTCTAAATTGTATTTTAATTTTCATTGAGTTCCAAATATTTTAAAACATCTTGAGATTTCTTCTTTAACCTCTGTATTATACGGAAGTTTGTCGTTTAATATTCACGTCACTTGAAATTTTTCAGCTATTTTTCTGTTACTGATTTCTAGTTTAATGTGTTGGTCTGAAAACAGATGTTATATGATTTCTCTTTTAAATTTCTTAAGGTGTGGGGGGTTTTGGGTTTTTTGAAATTTGAATTTATTTATTTATTTATTTATGTACTTTTTTGAGACAGGTCTGGCTCTGTAGTTTAGACCGGCCTTGAACACATTCCATAGCCCAGGCTGGCCTCAAACTCCTGCCTCAGTCTCCTGAGTGCTGGGATGACAGGTGTGCGCCACCACGCCTGGTGCTAAAGTGTGTTTTATGACCCGAATGTCCTCTGTCTTGGTAAACGTTCCACACAAACTTGATAAGAATGTGTATTTTGCTGTTGTTAGAGCGAGTGCCATATAGCTATGTTTTATCAAACTGATTCATCTTGTTGAGAGATCTACGTCCTCACTGATTTTCTGCATGTTTTGTCCATTTCTGAAATCTCTAATTATAATAGTTGATTATAATTTTTCTTTCTATCTCTATCAGTTTTTAGCCTCACATATTTTGATACTCTTTTTTTCCCCACCAAAATGGCTTTATTTTTGTCACTGATGTGTGCGTGATGCTACAATTTTATCACTGTGTTTGGTTTCTTCTTCTTCTTCTTCTTCTTCTTCTTCTTCTTCTTCTTCTTCTTCTTCTTCTTCTTCTTCTTTGTCTTTTTGAGACAGGGTCTCACTATGGAGTTCAGGCTGGCCTCGAACTCACAGTAATCCCCCTGCCTCAGCCTCCCCAGTACTGAAATTACAGGCATGTGCCACCACACCTGGCTGTGTTTGGCTTCTTAAATATTACTTAAGTGTGCATTAAAAATAAATGTTTAGAGCCAGACCCAAGCCTTTCCTCGTGAGTCAGCGCCATTCTCGGACTACGGGTTGGGATGGTAATTCCTGGCTTCTCAAGATGATCCATACCTAATCTCTAATGTTTATACTTAGGGTGTGGTTGCATTTGCTTTGCCTTCTGTCTTGAGATCTGGCCCTCAGCAAGAGGTGTGTGTCTCTTCCAAAGTCACAAGACATCTGGTCCTCTGTACCGGCTCCTTTGAGGACCTAGCCCTGTCTGACTGCCTATAATATTTCTAACTCAGTTGCCTGTAAGAATAAAGACATTGATATTTCAAGAACAAATTTTGATGTATTGGTGCCTAATAAGGTACCAAAAAAACAAACTGAGTTAGTTAGAAATATTATAGGCAGTCAGACAGGGCTAGGCCCTCAGAGGAGCCAGTACAGAGGACCAGATGTCTTGTGACCTCGGAAGAGACACACACTTCTTGCTGTGGGCCAGATCTCAAGACAGAAGGCAAAAAACAAATGCAACCACACCCTAGGTATAAGCATTAGGGATTAGGTATGGATCATCTTGAGAAGCCAGGAATTACCATCCCAACCCCCTACAGAAAGAGTCACTGATTCCTAAGAATTCCTGCTTACTACGTGACTCGCTTCCCATTTGTCCCTGATTTGGTCAATTTTACCTAAACAATTAATCTTATTGGTTGACCACAGTTCTGTCCCACCTCAAACCCAGTTTTCCCCATCATGGTTTTACTCTATAAAAGTCATTAGAAAAGACAGAGCCTTTGGCAACCCACTCGGGACCCCTTCTGTCTCTCAGACAGATTTCTTTCTCTCAATAAATATTTCTGTTCTTACCCTCTGTTGTTCCTAAAATTCATTCTTTGATTTTGGAGAACACGAACTCATACTGGACGTATAGTAGGTCGGGAGTTTCGTTCCCCTATATCGATTATACTTTACGCCTGTTTATTGCTAATAATTTGCTGTACTCTATATAGCCATATAACATATGGTTATACTTTATATAACACACATAATGTCAATATATGTCATTCTCCATTTGTTTACTTTTAATGTATATGATTTATATTTAAAATGATTTTCTGAGCCAAGTATGGTGGCATACCCCTGTAATCTCAGCACTCAGGAGGCTGAGGCAGGAGGATGTTGTGAGTTTGAGACCAGCCTGGGCTACAAAATCAGCTCAAGCCTAACCTGAACTGCATAGTGAGACCCTGTCTTGAAAAGACAGGAAAAAAAAAAAGTTTTCTGCAAACAAAATATTCTTGATTCTTAATTTTTAAGATAGACTGCCAGTATCTTTTTGTTTTGTTATATTTAAAAATTTTTTACTTTTTGTTTTTTTATCTTTTATTGTTTTTAAAACAGGATCTTACTATGGCTGACCTTGAACTCTTAATCCTCCTGCCTCAACCTCTTGAGTGCTGGGGTTACAAATGTGTGCTATCTGGTTTTGTTTGTTTGGTTTGTTCTGGTTTTTTGAGACAGAGTCTCTCTATGTAGTTTAGGCTATCCTTGAATTCGCAATGAATCTCCTGCCTCAGCCTCTGGAGTGCTACTTTTTTTCCCCCTGCTTTCTTTCAAGCTTCTTTTTTTATATTTAATTTTCTGCAGTTCAGTTGTGATGTGCTGAGATACACTTTTTGTTATTGTTTTGCTTCGTTTTCTGACATTTACCCTGCTTGGTGTTCTCTCAACTTCCTAGGCCTATGATTGGGTTCTGACACTAATTTAGGGAAATTCTCAGCCATTATTGCTTCAATATTTCCCTTGTCTTTTCTTTATTCTCTTCTAGTATTTTTGTTATGCATATTTTACGTCTTTTTTGAATGTCCCACGGTAGTTGGGTATTCCCCACCCTAGTCTTTGTTCTCTTTGTTCTCCAGTTTTGAAAGTTCCTATTGACATATGTCAAGTCAGCGATTCTTTCTTTAGCCTGGTCCACTCTATTAATAAATCTATTAAAGATATTCTTTGTGTCTACTTTTTTTTTTTGTGGCAGTTCAGACTGGCCATGAACTCATGGTGATCTTCCTGCCTCACCCTCCTGAGTACTGGGATCGCAGGTGTGGGCTACCACACCCAGTTTTTGATGTCCATTAAAGTGTTTCATGATTTTTAGCATTTAAAAAACTTTCTTAGAAAGTCCCATCTCTTTGCTTGTGCTGCCAATATGTTTTTGCATGTTGGTATCTTTTTCATTAGAGCCCTTTGAACATGGTGATCATATTGTATTTATTTATTTGTTTGTTTATTCTTTTTTTTTTTTTTTTTGGCACAGGGGTTCGAACTCACAACCTAGCACCTGCCAGATAGGCGCTCAAGCCACTGAGCCGAACTTCTGGCCCTAGGGTCTTTGAGGCAGGGTCGCACTATGTAGCCCAGGCCGGGCTTGCTCTTGTGTTGTAGCCCAAGCCATCCTCAAACTCACAAGGCTTCTCCTACCTCAGCCTCCCGAGTGCTGGGATTAAAGGCATGCACCACCACACCCAGCCTGTTTATTCATTTTTTGACACAAGGTCTCTCTCTAGTTCAGGGTGGCCTTGAACTCACAATGTAGTGCAGGCTGGTCTTTAACCTGTGGTGATCCTCCTGTCTCAGCCTCCTGAGTGCTGCGATTGTAGATGTGAGCTACTAAGCCTGGCCTAGTGATCATATTTTAAATTCCTGGTCTGGTGCTTCCAACATTCTTGCCCTATCTGAGTCTGGGTTTTTTGTTGTTGTTGTTGTTGTTGTTGTTGTTCTTTGGTGGTGTTAGAGATTGAACCCAGGCCCGCTGAGCTACAGCCCCAGCCCAAAGCTGGTTTTGAGGGTCACTTTGTTCTTCAAATTGGATTTTTGTCTTTTAGGATGACCTGTAATTTTTTTGTTGAAATCTAGACATGACCGACTAGGTGAAAGGAACACCAGAAAATCGACCTTTGGCGACCTGGAGGTCAGGCAGGGGAGGGGAACTGTTCTGTAGTATGGGGATTAGATCGTTCAGTGAGCCTGTGTTAGTTGGGGGACTGTGACCTTCAAAAGTGTGTCTCAGTTCGTTCCCCACCTTAGACGGGACAGGGTGGCTAGAGTGGGCCAACATTGTGCATTTCCTTCCCCCGAGGTTGGTTGGGCTCTGATAAAACCCTAGCAGGTCAGGCTCTCATGAGAGAGCTTCTCCTTCAGGCAGATGAGAGGAGCAGGGTTCTGGTGGGTCCCTCTCCCCTCCCCCTGTCTTGGTGAGGAATTTCTCTTTAATATTCAGTGTGAGAGCTCCAGGGAGTAACCCCGCACGGCCCGGCAGCTGGACTTTCAGACTCCTCCACACTGAACCTCTGTCAATTTGTGCATTATAATTCAAGTTTTCCTATCGGAAGTTCCAGGTCTTACCAAGTTTCTCTTGTTGACTTTTTTTTTGTAGGTACCAGAAATCAAACTCAGGACCTTGTGTTTGCCAGGTAGGCACTGCGCTCCTGAGCTATATCCCTGGCCCCTCTCCTGCTGAGTTTCTGTCCCGTTTTGTCTATTCAGTTTTGGGAGCAACAGTTTGAAGTGTGACCTCACTTTTCCGATGAATCCAAGAAAAGCTGATTTGCAGTTTACTGTCAGCAGAGAGTTGCTACTTGTAAATTCCCTAATGCTGGATTGGAAACCAGAAGTCTTCTTTTATTTATAAGAGATAAAATACGGCCGGCCCGCGCGGCGCAGGCACGGATCAGGAAGCAATATGGACTGCCCTCTGAGGTCCTGATCCCAGGATCTTGGAGGAGAACGAGTAGGGCCCCTCGGGGACCCCCGCCCGACTCGCGCTGCGCAGGCATGGATCAGGAAGCAATATGGACTGCCCTCTGGGGTCCTGATATGAGGACCTTGGAGGAGAACGAGTAGGACCCCTCGTGGGACCCCTGCGGGCTTGGAATCGGGGACAAACACTAACCACCACCACCACCACCACCACCACCACCACCCCCCAAGCAACCTGCTGTTTCGGAGGTCTGGCTGGATTAATAGCAACCAAGGAACATCAACCAACTTTTGTTTTGTAGATTTGGCCAGGCCTCTGGGCAGCAACCCAAGCATCTCTTTATAGCAGGCAATGTAGCAAATATGGGGGATTCTCTTCTGTCTTGTCTTTTATTATTAATAAAATATTAAAAAAATAAAAAAATAAAAAAGAGATAAAATACGTGCATATGTATGTACAAAATTAAAATGTAGTAAAAGGCTGTAGAGAGTACAGCAAATTGTGCTTGTTGGTTTGTTTGTCTTTTGGCCACCACCTCGTTCTAGTACTAGTCTGTGAAACTGTTAGCAACTTCTTGTGTACCCTCCCTTCCAGAGACATCTGAGGCACACAGAGACATCTGGCTGCTTACACATTTGTGTACCTTGTGTATTTTTATACAAATGGTAGCACCGTATAATCAATGCAGTATCCTACAGTTTACCATTTTTTTGTGCTATTTAGGATTGAACTTAGCTTTATCCTCAAGCCTTCTTATTATTTTGAGACAGTGTCTTGCTAAGTCACTAAGTTGCCAGGCTTGACTTGAACTTGTGATTCTTCTGCCTCAGCCTCCCAGAGTGCTGATATTACAGGCATGCACCACCATACTCAACTACCTTTTTCCACTTAATATATCTTGGAGGGCTGGGGCTGTAGCCCAGTGGCACAGTACCTGGCAAGCATGCGGTTGTGAGTTCGATTCCCAGTACCAAAAAATATATATATCTTGGAGATCATTCTACTTTTTAAAAATGATTGCATTCAGTGTGGAGACTCCTCAGAAAGCTAGTATTGGAGGTTCCATTTGACCCAGCTATTCTCCTTCTGGGTATCTTCCCAAAAGAGCTAAAAACATTGTATCACAGCGACATATGTGCACCTATGTTATAGCTGTCCAGTTCATAACAGCTAGATCTTGGAAACAACCTAAATGCCCCTTGACTGAGGAATGGATAAAAAAGATGTGGCATTACTACATAATGGAATACTACTCAGCTATAAAGAACAATAAACTAGACATTTTCACTCTTAAATGGATGAGTACTGAAAATATACTTCTCAGTGAACTAAATAAATCACACGTATGTGACTATCGCATTGTTGCACTGGTGTGATGAACTGAAACAAAATCTATGTATATAAAAAATTAGTTGGGACAGCTAGAGAAAAAGAATTTTGAGTGAAATTTAGTTTTCTCAGGGTCATCTTCAGATTTTATTTTTAATGCGAAATGTTTATTTGAAAACAATAGAACAATCATAATAAAAAAGATAGTCATACAGCAGGTTTCTCTTGATTCATTGAGGCAAAAGTTTTGTGTTAATAATTTGTTGGATAATGTTTCATGTCTATATTTTTTATCCTAAATAATTTCTAGGAATATAGTATTATGCAATGTGCTGATGATTGTTACTGTGTTACTGGCTGGTTGTGAAATTGTTTTGTTTTGGCTTCTTACTTTCCTTTTGTTTAAAATAAAAAAATTCAAGGATAAGAACACAAGAAAAAAATGATTGCATATTATATCTTTGATGAATAATTTAGGTATCAACTTGCTGTCATTGTCAATAATATGCATTCATAGTTATGCAGCTTTTATAATGCAGATTTCATTTTTATTGGGTAAAATATAAAATAAACTTTATTTTAACTGTTTCCAAGAGCATGCAGTTCGGCTGTGTTAAGTACCTTCACAATGTTCTGCCACCTTCAACACCATCCATCTTTCCTTGTCTTGTAAAACCGAAACTTCGAATCTATAAACTACTAACTCCCCATTCCCCTCCCCTCTTCTCTGGCAGCCGTCATCCTCCTTTCTGTCTCTGGAAAGGTATTCTAGCATTTTGAAGTTTCAATCTTTAATGCGGACAAAAATATCGATCTTTTCTCTGAGAAGAGTGTACTTCTTTTTGCCATGCCTACGCCAAAGACGGCGTTGGTCTGAGATGTCCTTGTTTGTGACCTTTGCGATCATACTGTGGCACCAGGATCTTCCCGCCTCGATTTTCACGGCGTGGGGAGCCGGAGAGGGTGAGCTTGCGGCTCAGGCGTGTGAGGCACTGATTTCCATCTGCAGCACCGCGCGTGCCCGTGAGCACACTCAAACACACATAGAGAAAGGTGAGCAAACATTTTATGGCTAGAACGCTCGCCTCCTCCAAAACTCATGCGGAAACTTGGTTGTCGTTGGAACAGGATTCACAGGTGGCCTTGTGAGAAGTGATTGGGCCACGAGGACTCCGCACTGATAAATGGGCTTCGCACCATTGTACGAGGGTGACAATGGCCCCTCTTGCTCTTTTGCCCTTCAGCCACGTGTTGATGCAACAAGGACCTTGCCAGATCCCAGCACCTTGATACCAGAGCTTCCCAGGTTCTAGAACTGTGAGCCGGAACATTTCTGTTTATTATAAAGTACCCAGTCTGGTATTGTTACAGCGGTTCGAATGGACTGGGGCAGTGGATGTGGAGCAGATAATCTGGACCTCAGGTCCCCATAAAGTGACCACTAATGTAGGACACAGCTTTATCCCTGCGGGGAGGAACTTCAGAGTTGGTGGGGTTGCCTTGGGCCATGGAAAGTTCAGGGGATTGGAATATCTGAGTCTCCAGGAAAAGCTGTCTAGTTCCACGGAGATGGGCATCCTGAGGCTGATGCATTGAGGACTTCTTTTTTTTCCTAATTATAAAGGTGAATTTTGTCTTTTATGAAAATTCAGATGTTACAGAACCATGTAGCATTGCCCCTATTGCTACCTGTGGTTTAACTCCAAAGAAAATCATAGTTAAAAATAAGGCACATGTTCCTTAATTGGTTTGCTTTTCCATTCAAACACAAATGTTTGTTCCAGGAGGTAACGACACGTTCATGTCTAGATGTTCCCCCGAATTCTCAGAGGCTCATGGATGGGGTTTTGGGGACGTGATTGGACCAAAGAGGGGAAGATACTCATCACTGGATGAATTGATAGCAGACCTGCTATGAGGAGGCGGGATCTGGGGGTGTGGCCTGGAAGGGTTTATCTCTTCTTGGTTCTTCCCTTCACTGTCTCTCTGCACCCAAGGCCCCTGTACCATGCATCTCTTCTCTGCCATGCTTTTCTGCCATGCCTTCCTGCCTTCAAGTCAGGCTAGGACAGAAGAAAGAAGATTTTAAAGACATAGTAAGCTGGCTATTGTGGCTTTTCTCATGGTAGTTTGCCTAGGGTGTACTTTTCTCTTGCTTTTTCCTCTTTCACTTGGCCCAAGCTTGCTCTGTAGAGTTGGTTTTCCCCTCACTCTTCACTTTTACTTTTTCAAATAAACTTTGCTACCTAAAATAAATAAATTTTTTAAAAAAGACATGGTAAACCTATAAATTGGGCTCTGGACCTGGTCTTTTCACTTGTAAACTGCTTTTCTTACATCCTTAAGAAAACAATATTAGTGGACAGCAAATATCAACTTCAGGCACATGTAAATGGTTGGCATTCTGATGTAGCCTGACAGACAGAAGGGCAACCCTACAGTAGGAATATATATTGTAGATCACCCTCCTTGAAACTGCCCCTAAAGTCCCATGAATATACCCAGCTCTGGTTCGTAATGCATTTCAGGTCTCTGAATGCCTGCACTCCACTCTTGCATGTGCACTAGAATTTCTGTCTAAAAAACTCTTCCCAAACCTCCTACTGACTAGTCCTAAAAATTCAATTTCTGTGGTGGAAATCAGCAAATCTCCATATATTCTATGTTTAGGATGAGTTCAATTTTTCATCTAAGCTTCAGAACCTCCCCAGGCTCAGAGCTGAAACTTCTACAGCTGACAAAAAACAAGCAAACAAACAAACAGAAACTGAAAAACCTTGCCTGCTTTAAGTTGGGTATTATATCTCAGTAATGAGAACAGTGACTAAGACAGATTTTGGTGCTAGAGCAGTAGGGTTGTTGCCATGATGGACCTAACCATGTGGTTCAGAAGTCTTTGAAACGGGTTGTGGGAAGAGATTGGAAAGGTCAGGAGTGCTGGCTGGAGAAGCAGCCCAAGAATGTTGTAAATTGAGCTTGATAGGAGATTCCGTTCAGAGCTCAGGAAACCAGAATGCTGATAGAAATGCAGGCAGTAAAGACCAGGCTCTGAAAGTTTCAGTTGGGAACAAAGATTCCACTGGCAGTTGGACTCCAGACCATGTGTGTTATGTTCTGTCAGAAAATATGTCTACTTTTTTTCATGTCCTGAGACTTTGAGAAGGAAGACTGAAATTAGGTACAGCAGACTAATTAATCTGGTAGAGGAAATTTCAAGGTAGCCCAACATTCAGGCTGTGGCGTGGATACTGTTGGAACTTTTAGACAGCTCTACATGGAGAATCAAGAGCAAATAGTCCAGTTGAATGAGTTAAAAAGTTTTGAGTTTGGCTAGAAAGGAAGCTAAAGTTAAAGGGGGAAAAGCTAGTTCAGAGTTTGTAGATGTTTCAGTTCATAGCTGGCTGGCT
>RJWM01049846.1:0-10970 GCA_004363535.1 Dasyprocta punctata
AGGGAAAAAGAAAAAGACATAAATTTATAAATATGCATAAATAAGACAACTAAAAAAACTGTATTGCTGAGTACATTAGCTATTGAAAAAGAAAATTAATATTCCTGAATTGATAAACCTTACGTGTCTATGTCTGTCAATATGATCAACCCCTATGAAAGTAACGATATGTAATATTGTAACTACTGTCAAACTTCAACCACCTCAGAGTGTAAACCTACAGTGTAATTGTATCAGATCTGTCGTTGTTGTTGTTTGTCTTTCATGCTTTTTGTTTCTATCTTCTGTGTCTATTTTCTTTTAAATAAAAAAAAATAAAGATATCTTCATTGGATGTAGGCATATTTTAATGGAGGATTATCTCATCTTGAGATTTTTACATTAATGAGATATGAAAACATTTTTTTCAAGTTATATCATCCATGCAGATACTTAGGAACCAAACTTGAAAATATTTTTAGGTCAATATTCAGTTTTTTACATTATTACTGACTTTAAGTTTGAAATTGAATGACATATTATAGCATTTGTCATGCAATATACCACAAAGAATGATATCAGTAAAGACTTTCACTTGTATATTGAAATATTTTTCAAATAGCTGTCAAAAGAATATAAAATTAAAAATGAAAGTACTATAAAATATAATTTACTGGTGTCATAAATTCACCAAGTTCATAGTATAACAAATAAAACCTAAAAAAAATAGCCAGAAAGATATCAATGATAAACGACTGGTTTTTGGTAAGGGAGCTCACGATAAAGAATAGATTCAGTAGGTTTTCAGAGTAATGAAAGTTTGAGAATAGTAGGTTTTGAGAAGGAGAGTTCTACATTTTAGATATTATGTACCTGTTATTAATGTAATTATAAAATTCAAATTATGGCTGTACTATCGAATAAATTTTGTGAAAATAAAGCAAAAACTAAAATATTTTCATTGGTGTTCAGAGAATGAGTAAAAGTTTCAGCAGTTGCCCCAGAGCCTGTTTATTTAATAACTTAGTTGGGCAGCCTATTAGTTGTGATTAGGTTTGACTATAAGTATCAAGGATTACAGATAAAAGATCTCATAAAGGTGACTTTATTTCTTTCACATTCAGATGCATGAAAGTTAAGTATAACCTGCGCTGTGGTTCATAAAGCACAAAATCTATAAATGTTTCACCATACATAGACTCCATTCTTATCTTCTCTCAACTCCTATTTTCACAGTCTGACATACTCTTCTAACTTTTATTTCATTTGTCAGAAAGGATGGGATTAAAAAAGAGAAGGCAAAAATGGCCTAGCAAGTATGATCTAATGAATGTCCAGGAAAGGCACATGTACCTGTGTATCTCCAGTTACATCTCAGGGATCAGACTTTTCAAAGCTCTACCTACCAGAGAAAGCTAACATATGTGCTTTATGGACAGCAAAATATGAGAGTTTATGTAAGAGAATGAAGAAAGCACATTTGTTTCTTCCAGAAACTATCCCTTTAAAAATTAAACAACTAGATATATTTTATACAATAAAAACTGCACCTATAGAGAAAAAAAAATCTTAAAGTCCCAGTCAATGAGTTGATTTCATTCAAAATTCAAGAGTTTTCTGTGATATGCCCTCTTTTTCTTTTTCTTTTTTTTTTTCTGTTTTTTGTTTTTTGGGGTTTTTGTTGTTGTTGTTGTTATTTGGGGAATTGAACTCAAGACCTCGTGCTTGCCAGTCAGGCATTGTGCTGCTGAGCTATGTCCACCCAGTCCTATGCACACTCTTCCATCTGACCAAGATGTAGCTTCTTATTGTGGTCTGTTCTTGTAAACAAAGGTTTCCGGTAACCTTTAAAAGAAAAATGCAATAAAAAATAATAAAAAAACAGCACTAGCAAACCAAATTTATTAACTTGTTAGTTAAAGATGTGTAAAAGCATCGCTGAATGGATCATTAAGGAGTTAGTACAGGGGTATCTAATTGATAGAAAGGGTGGAAGGTATATCATTATACTCCTCAAATATGCTGACGAAGATTGGAGCAGAGCTTTCAGGTTAGGAGAGAATAAGTACAGGTGTCTGCGCATAGTTGATATAAAGAAGAGCCTTTGTTCATTTTTTACAACAGTAAAATTCATGTATTGAGGGGTCACTGAAAGATCAGTATAGTTTCAGTAGTTTGTGTTGGTTATAATGGTAGTGATAAAACACAGCAGTCAATTTTAATCTCTTCGACGCAAGTACTGCTCTAATTTGAGAATTTTACTTTTCTCTGATGAATTAAAATTCAATTTATACATTCCTACCACATTCAGTACCATTGCATTGAGGTAATGAGTAAACCATTTCAGAATCGGCATGCAGAAAAAAGAATAGGAACGCAAGGCAGTCATTAGTCTAGGAAGGAATTGAAGGTTCCTTGCACTGGCAGTGCAGTTAATTCCTGTTAGACCATCTGTTAGTGGCTGGATTTGGTCTCTGGCAGGAGTTACATTTTTCATTGTCCTCTCTGGCCCCTGAATCCTTCTTTCTGGAAGGTTTATTTTTGTCCATTATGTGCTCTGTCCACATGTGAAGTTGGCAGTGAAACAAGATGTCCTTTTCAGAGACTGAAAGGCTTTAAAATGACACTTTATTGATATAGGTTTGTTGGTCTATGGATTATTTTGAGGCAATGTAGGCAAGGATTGCAATATTTTATTTGCTCAGTTTTCATTTTGTTTTTAAAATCTGAAATACAACTCTAAAAGAAAAGAATAAATCATAAGATAATTCTTACACACATCTGTCTTTTCATGTCTTTGGGGGAAAAATATACCTGTTAAATTCAAAACTTTGAAGAGTTTGAGTTACTACCAACTTTTAGATAGATAGACAGATATAGATAGATAGATAGATAGATAGATAGGCAAAGAGATGGATAAGAATTTCAAACACACAGAAAGTCATAGACAGATACAGATATAAATTTAAATTTAAATTTGATGGATTGATACATACATACACTCACAGATGCACACACAAATGTATTAACAAAAATATTAGATGTTGGTAAAGGACTAGAAAACATTTTTAAATTAGTACTGTGGCTGTTTCACTTTACTCGAATCCCTCACGGTGTTATTTAAGGAGAGCAACAACTACCTGGCCTCTCTGGAATGGGCTACACCACAATAGAAGAATTTAAGAATACTGAAGATTATATAGGGCCTGACATATCTACCTCTATGCAGTTAAAAGAATGCTTATATTTAATTCTGCAGTGAACATAGACCTTATTTAGGAATAAAAGAAAAAGTTCTATGCACAATATTAGAAACACAGGACAATGGGAATAAAAAAAAGCTTTATTATAAATTAATGAAGAACTGATGTCTCTGGTTAATGGAGACAAAAAACTCTGTATCTACCAACGACAGAATACCAAGAAGCAGGGTAAAAAATGTCAGTTTCTTTGCTTTGGAGGTCCAGCGTGTGACAAAAACATCAGGAGGTCTATGGAGGTTTGCCTTACAACATCGTTCACCTTATAATATGAACCGTTTAAGTTCATCGGAAAGCCACATAGTCGAATTCCTGTCACATTCGCACCTGTCCTAATTTTGTGATTGCTAATTTGAAATAGTGTTAATAGGAGCAGTTCATCTTAATCAGTGATTCACATCATGCATTGCACCCACGGTGATTTCCAGTGTTTGGCTGATGTTTCACAGTGGCAGATTCTGCAGAGGAAGCTACGGCTCGGCCTGATCTCTAGCTAAGACTCTGACTAAACAGTCAGTGCTTAGAGTTGTTGCACAGGGATGGTCAGTAATGATTGTCTTTTCAACCCAGTGATGATCCCCATTATTGGCCTGCTATTAATGAATCAATGTAAGCTGCCCTCAGAGGAGGCCTTCAGTAATACAATACTATTCCTCTTCCTCTCACCAATAGTTATTTATTTGCTAAATTATTTGCTTTATGTATAAAATTTTATGGAAGGTGGTAAGACTAACTACTGCACATTTCAATTTTCTTACAAGTCTTAGAGTTCTGGAGCCAAGAATTCCAAGCTTGAAGTGTCAGCAGGGTTGAGTCCTTCTGGGGTCTCTCTCCTTGACTTGTCGATGGCCATCTCATTGTCTTCACATGGCCTTGCCTGTCCTTGTGGATGTCCTCATTTCCTCTCCTAATAATGATATGGACTGTTGCAGATGAGAAATCCCTACAATGATCATGTTTTAACTAGTGACCTTGTCAGGGAACCTAATCGCTAAATATGGTCATTTTATGAAGAACTGGATATTAGGATATCAATGCATGACTTTGAACAAACAACTCTGAGAACAGTCATTTATAAATCCTTAACTTTAGCAGTACTTGACATGTCGTATGAGGGCAATGAAACGAAAACTTCACCATATTTTCCTACTGTGTTATAAGGTTACAACATCCCAGGCTCTGATATGAACCCTTGCCATCTGTTGCTGGATGCCATCCATTAAGCCCATGGCACATATCTGGGAACTTGCAGCAACACAGCTGAAATCTGAAAAGAGAAAAACAAATCACCAATATATGCTGGGATCAGTTTTAAATGTAAATGCCGAAGGTACTGAATTGAAAGTGTTGCGAATAAAACACACAAACCACATTTAAAGGTTGATTAACTGTGAATTCTTAGCTTATAAACTGCCTTGGCTGAAAGTGTCCAAAGTGACATAAGACCCTTTAATTTGTCATTTTCTATGAGGGATTCAGTTTCTAAAGTTGATATTATTTGTGCATTCTACCACTGAAAAAGTTTCAAGGACAGCAGAGACATACCCATTATTTTTTCAGAGAACACCCATAAAATCTGCTGCACAATTACACTTGTATTTAATTGGCTCCCCCAGAAACACAAGAAGCAGGGAACTCCCTTCTTTCTTTAGAGTGACCCAATACCCAGCTGAAGATGAAGAGGATGCCTATTCATGTTGGCAGGTATCAGACTTTGGTATAAAACAAGTTATAGACATAAAAATACGAGAGTAAAACAATGAGTATTTTACTGGTACATTGATCGGGAGTGAATTCAAGGTAATGAAAAAAGAGACTGATTTCAATTAATCTAAAAAGCCAGTGGGTAAGGAGTTATTTCAGAATGTGTTGTAGACAAAATATATGACAGTGGAGGTTTTCATTCAAGTTGATTTCCATGGTCTTTTTTTGCCTAATAACAATGACATCTCTTTTATGCCCTCACTTTCTCTTTAAACACTAGAAATAGTGAACAGAAAATTATTGTATTCTTTGAAAATGTTGATATATTTCTTTTGATTCCACTTATATTTTGATACAGTTTTTAGGCAATATTTCAAAATGTTAATGAACAGCGATAGACTTTCAATTTAACAAATTCATAAAAATGTACAAGCCGTTCATTACCAATGACAAACAAAATGTCTGTCATCACTGATTTTTACTTCTATGACACTGATTCTAAGAAAATATGAAGCACAGCAGGGTAGAAATGGAATCAAGCTAAGGAAGGAGGTCAGAAAGGAAGTAAAAAATGAGAGTGGAGTTGGGAAGTATTTGGCAGCCAAACCACAAAGCCTCACTGGTTCTTCCTTAATTTTCATTTTCATCTTCGTCTTAATGTTTATCCAGCTGACTCTCATACTATTTGAAATACTGAAATCCTCCAGAAAAACGGTTATCTATGCCTTCATTTACAACCTTTTAAACAGGATGCCTCAAATATTCTCACATCTCTAAACACCATGTATGTATCATTATCTTCTACATTTACTCCCTTCGAGTTTGGCTTTTCTACTGCCCTTTGAACCCATTCATCAAGAGTTAATGTAACTGAAAGAAAAAAAATGGTATTTGTTCTCAAAAACAAAATTCCTTTCCTTCTCAGTTGTCTTAATCCGAACTTTCAGAGAAGTAAACCTGATGTGATACTGCATGTGAAAGAATTTTATTAGGTGGTATTAGTTTCATACGACTGCTACAACAGATTACTTCATTTGGTGATTTTAAAACAGAAGGAATTTGTTTTCTCAGAATGGTGGAAGTAAGGAATACAGACTCATAGTTTGCCAGTCTGTGAAGCCTCCAGATTGGGCAGAAGACCGTTCATCTCTTGCCTCTCCACCTTCGTGTGGTTACTGACATTTACTGACAGTCGTGGGTGGCAGTCACACTGCATCCTCTTTTTCTGAATGTCTCAAAGCTTCCCCAGAGCTTGCCATTAGGTGCGCCTGTATGCATTCATTTGGGTAATGACACTTTTAACGGGTTTGAGTCTTACCAAGATAATCAAAGATTGTGTTTTAATCCAAAAATCCGTAGTTAATTATTTCTACAAAGGAGGTTCTTTTCCAAAGAAGTTAATGCTTATCAGTTCTAAGGATTAGGATAAGAATATTGCTTTACAGGAGTTACCAATCTGCTGTAGTCTACTCCCTGTCCTCTCAAAACTTATGTGCATTCCATGTACAAAATATACTTACTTCATTCTAACAGAAGTTAGAATTAAGAAGTTGCAAAATTAATTATAAATCCTCCATCTCATGTATATATCATCAATTTAAAAATCCCCATTTTATCATGTAGCTTAGTAAACTCAGATATAGGTGAGATGCTGGACACTATCCATTTTGAAAGAAAATTATTTGCCACTTAAGAATCTCTAAAAATAGAAAGCAAACTATTGTTTTCAAAATAAATTGGCAGAACTCTGACATGGCAGATATTCCCAGTCCAGAAGGGAACAATTATGTCTAGTGAGGAGATCACCAGTCCTGTGGAAGTTTAAAAGTAGAAAGATAAGTTCTAAATTTCAAGGCCTGAAAATAGTCTGACTTGTAGCCTCAGTGTCTGTCCAAAGCTGCCCCCTTGGTCCTCATACTTCACCTGCCTTGCCCTGTCTGCCTACGTTTTGAAGTCGTTCTTCCTTTTCTTTGAACAGTCACGTGTACTTGCTGCTGAGTAACTCTAAAAGCTTATTTTCTATAAAAATTGGAAGTTCAAAAGCTTTCTAGCATACCCTTATACTTAATTCCTTCCAGTACACACTCGTGATATATATGCTTCTATAAAATTCTTTTTTAAAAAAGCATTTCTGCTGTGTGGATCACAAATGTCAATATTATTAGATAAGATAGACTTTTACATATCATTCTTTGGATGATACTATTTTTATCCTTGACTTCTGATGAATTCTTTGAATGGATTCGCAATTCATAAATTCATGTTTCCAAACTCTCCAGCCACATCTTAGGCCTTCTCAGGAACACACATTTTTCCAGGGGTGAATTTCCTAATTTTAAGATGTTTTATTTTGCAATTTTGACAGGCTTAAAACTGCCCAAATTATCAAATGCTAGTTGTAAATGCCGTTCCAGCTAATATCAGCATCACATTTTTTCTCAATTTTTTTGTTAACTATTTTTATTTCATATTTTCTTTCTCAATTTGTATTTTTCTTCTTTCCCTTTTTTTGATACCTAGCAAAGAAAAGTCAGTCAGCACATTTAACACTGCTTGGAAATCCCCTCCACTAAAATTTTTCAGAAATTCTGCCTTGTATCTAGTAGACCATGACTTTGACAAGTTTCTTGGCACCGTAACAAGGATTGTCTTTTCTCCACTTTCCTGTTTCATGTTCTTCATTTCCTACTCAGGTCCCTCCTACTGGAAATTTAACATTCTTATGTGCATTAATTTTCTGTGTATGATGGTATCTTTTTTCTCTATGGACTACGAGATTTCCCTTTAAGTTCTCATCATTATTAACATTGGCATTCATATACCTGCCACCAATCTTCTTTAAAGCAATCTAGGCATTTTCTATGCTAATTTTCCACAATCTTCCAGCTTTTAGCTATTACCAGTTCCCACGCCACATTCGTCTTTGCAGATATTTGTTGTAGAACTATCTAGAACCAGAATCTGCATTAGTTTCCTGTGGATGCTTAAAGCTTTCTTATGCTCCTGAGAATTGATGGCCTTGTTCGTACTAGAACCTAACAGATGTGCCTATAGTTGCTGGGGCATCGTGGTTGCTGTATTCTTTTGTTGGTGCATGTGTTCTTTTAATGTCTGTCTTATAAACTCTGTGTTTTTTCTTTTACCTTTCTCAAGTTTTATTTTGTCTTTCTCTGGTAAGGACATACCACTGGATTTTATGCTCACTCAGATATTCCAGGACAATCTCAGAATCTCAAGATTGTATCTTGGTTAAGGATGCCGACACTTTGTTTCCCTAGGAAGGTAACAGGGTTGGGTTCCTGGATGAGGGCAAGAAGTTAACCTATAGGGGCCACCGTGCTACCCAGTACATATAGGAGATATCTGTGCGAGACACAGTAGAGAGGCTGCCTGGAGGTGCGTGACTGTGGTCTAACCACAGCTCTAATCTCTCTAAGGGTGGGAGTGGTTGAAAATTTTGTGTGAAAGACCTTACAAATAATACTAAATATTTCCACAGATTCATTATAAAATCACTGTTCCAGTTCGTACTTTTAGCATCACTTTTTTTCCAATTGTTTTCTTATTTTGAGACAAAGCTTTACTAAGCTGTTTAGACTGCATTTAAACTTGTGACCTGCTTACTTCAGCCCCTATAATCAGCTGGGATTATTGGTGTGTACCATCAAATGTCAAATTTTATTACTCATCAAAAACTGTAGAGTGAATATGGGTGTTACGTGTGGTTTCTGACCCGCACATTAGAGTAAAATTATGCAGCGTAGTTTTGAGTTTCTCAGCGTATCAGAAGTTGCTTGTGTCCAGTCAGGGTGATTAGAAAATAATCCCGAAGAGTCTCAGTCTTTACATCCAGCTTTTTTCCCAAAAAACTCTTCAGCAAGTGTCTCTTGCTTTCCAGGACCCAGCTGAATAAAGGAGTAGGTCCAGAAACCTAAAATGCTAGTTCGATGTCTTTCCGCATGGAGACATATTTAGTGAAGGGCTTTTCTCACCTGTCATCCTCACTAGGCTTCTGTAGTCCTGTGCCTCTTTAGTGCCTTTATTGCTGCCTTTTGCTGAATTCTCAAGTTCTCTGATTTAATTCTTTAGAATTATAGGGGACACAGCTTTGTTTTTAAAGAAGGAAATTACTGATAAGTAAAAGGCAATTCTTTTTTCATTTATATGTTTGTACTATATAGACATCTTTCTTACTATTTCTCATATAGTCAGTTTTATTCAATTAGTTTTATTGACCATGATAGTTATAGGGTAAATGAATCTTTTATGAGTTCTTGTTCTTTGGTTGGAACTGTACCAGAGAAGCCCTGAAATATTTTTTCTTTCAATTTTATTATTAAAGAGTACATTAAATGTGGTACTGAGCAGATTTTTAATGTACTTTATGTAATATATTAATTGTGCATATAATTAGAAAATATCTTAACTGAGGGCATAGAAATAAAATGAAGATTTAGAAATTGTATTGCAGAAGTAATGTAAACAAGAAGTGTGTCAGAATATTGTGTTGCACATAACTATCAAAATAATTTAAATAAAATGGATAAATCAAATTTCGATGAGACTTTTTAAAAGATATGCCTACACTCAAATGACTGATTTTAGTACATATTTATTTAATGAATAAATTAATTACTTACTACATTACTAGGAATTCTTAGTTATTTCTTTTTTTTTTTATTTCATATTATCATTGGTTTGGGAACAATCACTTTCCACGACATGATATGTCTTTCCCGAGCTTCGCTATTCATTAATTCAGGACTCATGTTGAACGTCACCTGCTTTGGCAACAACGCTGGCATCATAACAGCCTGTAAATAGCTCTATCATGGAGAAAGATGCAGTGCTGTTTCTAGCTCTACCACAGAGAGGCATCCTCTGTTCCTAACTCTACCCTAGACCTGCAGCCCATGTTAATTAACTCGACTGTAGAACTTAGCAGCACTCCAATCAAAGAAAGTCTAGTGCAAATTTATCTCTTTGCTAACTTGACTGATGTGGTGTTTTGAAATTAAGATTTGAGCTAGAGTCTTAAAGTCGAGACATTACGGCTGCTATTTTTAAGTTGAGGATGCTTTGGACATACTTATATTTAAAGTTGTGGATTAAACAGTGCTGGGCTAGAATGACTTATATGCAGCTTCATGTGATGCTTTTACTATAAGTAATTTTGCCATTGTGTTTGTGGCCACACTTTTTTTTCCCAGTGTTAATGTATCAACTGTCCAACCAGCTGATTCCCAAAACCTACAAGATACAGTTTAAAAAGCAGTTATAGTATATATAAATTGAAACATAATAGTGTATAGACACACACACACACATATATAGAAGGTCCACAAAAACCATGTATTAACAATTGTATAGACGCTAAATTTACTTATTTTATAATTTCTATAAAGATACAGGAGATTGTGGTATATTTTCACATACGTTATAATTTGAAGTAAATTCTGATATTATAGTAAATCTAGCTTTATAGTTTTGTGTTATCTAAATAGAAAATACAAAAGACCTGTATGAAAATTGCCTTTCAAAAAGCTATAGTATCTATGAATTTACACTCTGCATGAATCTAAGAATATATAAAATATTCTAATATTATTTATCAAATATGACACAATATTTTATGTAGTTATTAAAGATGTTTTTATAAAAATAGACTTGAAGTCTATATTTTCACCTACAATTTATGCTCACACAAAATAATGCACTTGTGTTCCTACCTTGGTATTGTAAGAAAAATTTCCCTTTAGTTGAGTGAAAATGCTACTTACTGTCACTTATGTAGAATAATAGTAGAGTACTCATTCATCAAACTAAAGTTACATCCTTAGTATACTCTGGAAGCCTGACCGTACATCAATTTTGACTTCCTGTGTGTTACATATATATAATTGTTATGAATAGAAAACCTCACCTGCAACCTACTTTAAATCAGCTTGTCCTTATCCTATAAGGTCTTTTTCTTTTTACCTGAGCAAAATGAAATGAAGAAAAGCTGGTATTGTTAAGGTCATATTA
>RJWM01049847.1:0-10968 GCA_004363535.1 Dasyprocta punctata
AGGTTGTGAGTTCAATCCCTGGTGCCGCAAAAAAAAAAAAAAAAAAAAAAGATATATCAATCTGGGTTGAAGACTGTTTTCTTTTAGGGCTTGAAATACTTTAAGCTCTCCTTGACTTGAGCATTTGTGATGAGAAGTCAGCTATTATTCTGATGGGCTTTCCTTTGTAGGTAATTTGTTTCTTTTTCTCTAACAGCTTTTAATATTCGATTCTTGTTTTGAATTTCTGGAATCTTGACTATGATATGCCTAGCTGTAGATTTTTTTTGACCATAACTAACTCAAGTTCTGTATGCCTCACTTACCTGATTGTCATATTCTTTTTCCCTGGCAGGGAAGTTTTCTGCCATGACATGTGAACAGGTTCTTTTGTATCACTTGTGCTATCTCCTGCTTTTTATTGAATTCAATTAATCTTATGTTATTCTTCTTCCCTTCATCTAGTAGCTATTGGACTGATTTCTTCTGGTCCCGTGCTATTTTTAAGAAATCTTTTCATGATCACTAACTACAATCCTGTCTTGTATATCTGAGATTATGTCCTCACATTGGCTCATTCTGCTACTTTCAAGGAATTTTTAGTCTCCTGGATATCTGTTTGAATCTGTTTTACAGGTTCCATTTCTTTCCAATGTCAGACATTCATGACTTCCTTCATTTTCCTAAGCTCCTCTATTTTTTTTTATCTGTGTCTACTTTGGATTCACTAAGCATATTTTTCATTGTGGTCACCATCTCTGTAGTTATCTGAGAAATTATTTCTGATTGGACTTTTTTCTAGAACCTAATTCAATTGCTTTGTTGTTTCTACTGCACTGAGGCCAGGTGGGTGGCTTTCAGATTGTCTCACCTCATTGTCCCCTGGGTTTATCTTTAGTGAACTAGATGTCTAGGGTTACATCTTCTTTGTCTTTTTCTAGCATCAAACACAGCCTAGAAAATGACTAACTAAGGTAACCATTAATTTGCTCATTTTCTTTTCTTTTCTTTGTTTAGTTGATTCCTGGGTTGATGCTTGTAAATTGCCTATGGTGAGTTGCTGTATTGCTAGTATTTAGAACCCTTAGGAAATGCCTACTTCTCAAAGGTTTCTTCCAGGTGTAGTTGGATTTTGGGTTTTGTGTTTGTTGCAAGATCCTACCTCTTCAATTTGTTGGGTATGAGAAGTTGCTGCCTGCTTGGCCCAGCCCCTGGTTCTTTGTATTCAGTATTTTCTTCAGTATTTTCTGTGACCTTTAGGCAATCTCGGTCTTGCTATACCAGGAAGTACAGCTAGTTAGAACCATTATGTCACTTTGGCTAAAGTGGTGCAGTCAGCAATAACAATAGCATCAAACACAACCTAGAAAATGACTAACTAAGGTAACCATTAATTTGTTACCTTTAACTGTATGAACTAGATTTGTGGTTATATAAAAAAATCCAAAACAAGCCAGAAAATTGTATATAGTATGTAAGCCTTCAATATGCCAATTTTAGTCTCAGGGGAGAAAATTTAAAAGGGGTTAAATAAAGAAATGGAGAAATAGAAGAAAAAGGAGAAGAAGAGGAGGAGAAGAAAAAGAAGAGGAAAAGGAAGAGGAGGAAGAAGGGATTAGAAGCAAGACTGAAGGACAAAAGTGGATCATGCAATTCTGAGAAAAGGGTGCAAAAGGGAGGGAAAGAGAAAAGGAAGAAATAAAAGAAACAACAGAACAGAGTAACAACCACAAAGAAACTAGAAAAAACATTCACACTCATATAAAAACAAGATCAAACAATGAAGGAGAAAAAACAAAGCAAACAAGAAAAGAGAGAAAAAGAGATGTCTACTTTCAGATTTGTCTCTGCTGTCACTGGTAGACAATGTGTAGAGACAGAGTCCAGATCCATGTTGATTCATCCTAGCGAGCAAGCAGTAGCTTTATGTTGGGGTTGGGTAATCTCAGCAAGCCTGCACCTTTATTTCCCATAATGCTCAGGCTGGTTTCTGACTGTGAAGCTGGGAACTTCTGTCGGCTTGAACTCTGCTGGGAACCACTAGATGGATCTAGCAGTTGTTTTGAGTTCTAAGCTCAGTTAGTCCTTCTCCAAGATGGCTTCTGACCAATCACCCTCTCCCATGGAGGCCTCTGGTGTTGCCAGCAGTCACCATGTGTCCACAGGTTTGAACCACTCCTCCCACGCAGTGAGTCCTGACTCAAGGAGATGTCTCATGCAGCTACCTCCTTCTTTGTTGAAGTTTCTCTCTTTGCTCTTCCTGTGGGCTTCAATTCTTGCTTCAGATCTTTCCTGGATCCAGAGGACCCACCTCCCTCCTCTTTCAGTTGCTATATTCCAGCATCTGGATGGCAACTCTCTAGAGAGGCTCTTTCTCTACTGCTTATCACTGTGCCATCTTCCTAGAAATCCCCAAGCTTGTTTTAAATATTTTTTGGGTACCAGGAATCGAACTCATAACCTCACACCTGCCAGGCAGGTGCTTAGGATAAATCCCCGGCCCTATTTTTTGAGACAGGGTCTCACTATGCAGTTCAGGCCAGCCTTGAACTCACTTTGCAACCCAGGCTGGTCTTGAACTCACAGTGATCCTCCACCTCAGCCTCCCAAGTGCTGGGATTAAAGGTGTGTGCCACCACTCCCAGCTAAAATTTATTTTTATTTCATTTTTGAGACAGTATCTTGCTAAGTCATTCAGTTGCCCAAGCTGGGCTCAAACTTGCAATCCTCCTGCTTTAGCCTCCCACAGTGCTGGATTTACAAGTATGGGCCACCATGTCCAGATCTCAGCAATTTTCATGGCTTTCAATGTTCAGCTTTTACATTTCTTGTTCATTTTTATTAAGTATCTCAGTCTTAATTATGTTTGTTTTATTTTCTTTTAGAGATAGTATCTCACTATGTAGTTCAGGCTGGCCTTGAACTCACTTAGGTAGTCCAAGCAGGCTTAAAATCCACAAGCATCCTCCTGCTTCAGTCCACTACTTCCAGCTCTGTTTTATTTTGAGACAGAGTATTGCTATTTCACTAGGCTGGGCTTGAATTTGAGTTTCTCCTAACCAGTCTCCCAGAGTGTTGGGATTATAGGTGTGCACTACCATCCCTGGTCAGCTATACCATGTATTTACTGTTTCTAGTGCCTTCTCCCTCCTGTGAATTCAAGTTATCATCATATTTCAGTTTGAAGACATCCTTTCTTTTTTTTTTAAACAAGGCCTTGCTATGCAGTTCAGGCTGGTCTTGAGCTCACTTTGAAACCCAGGCTAGTCTCAAGCTCAAAACAATTTTCCTGCCTCAGCCTCCTGAGAAGACTTCCTTTCTTATTTCTTGTAGTACACATCTTTTTTTTAAACTTTTTTTCCTAATCCATTTTATTTCAAGAAGAAAAAGAGAAAAAAAAGGAAGAAAAAAAACTAAAACTAAGTTTCAAAACACATTAATTGGGGGGCAACAATGGTACATACATTGTGCATTGTCATCCACAAATCATTCGCCCAGAACACTAAACACTTGCATTCAATTGTCCAGACAATACCAGTAGAAATCTTTCTCTTCATTGAACTCAGAGAAATCAGTAGTACAATTATTTTAACTTTTTATATACATATACATACACATATTCATATGTCATTTCTTTCAGCTTCTCACCCTAATGAAACAATACAGTGTTTACATATGTGTGTCTTATTTATTTCACTTATGAGTATGGAGTCAAGTTGCATCCATTTACCTATAAAAGTCTCCAGTTTATCCTTCTTTATGGCTGAGTAGTACTCCATTGTATAAAAATACCACATCTTTTTTATCCATTCCTCAGATGATGGGCATTTAGGTTGTTTCCAAGATCTGGGTATTACAAATTGGTGCACATCCGTTTACAACATATTCTGTTTATATGTATCTGGAAATGTCTGTTTGGTCTTTGTATGTGTAGGAGAATTTTCAAAATAGTCTTGGTTTCCAGGTGTAGTAGCAAACACTTGTAATCCCACCACTCAGGAGGCTGAGGCAGAGAGATTGCTGGAAGTTCAAGGCTACCCTAGACTACATAGTGAAACTCATGTCCCAAACAAAACAAAACAACAGAGGCAACCCTAGAACCTGTGTTCTGTGCACGTGCCCTGGGTCTCCATGACTTTGACAGATTTTACCCACTCATTTGATCAGTTCTGTCCCAGCACTAATCTCCTTCCTATTTTGCCCTGGGAGATATAATCCCCAGAATCATTTGTGGAATGCTAAAGGTGGAGGTCTCTTTTTATCTTATAGCTGCTTATCCTGTGGAAAGGGGATGCAGATCCCACATACTGGTGCTCATGTGCTCTCTGACTACCTTGGGATGTGGGGCTCACTGGCTGGGCTGGATTGAACCTGTCAGAAGACACTAAGAAAAGCATAGGTGCTTATGTGTCGGAAAGTGTTGGAGAGTCTGTGCAATTTGGAGAAGCTTGGTGAATTTGGCAGGAGAGTCATAAACTGTATTCTGGAGCATCATCTGAAGATGAATTTTTTGAAGCCTTGAGTAGACAAACTTTACTATTACATGGTGAAGGCAAACTTAAATATGAGGAACAGATTAGAATGTTTCTTATCTGTTTTATAAGATGGACAGTTCCAGATCCACAATTAGAGATATTGTTTTTCTGTGTTATTTGGAGAACTTTCTTCTTTTTTTTCTCTTTTCTTTGTTGTTGTTTTTTGTACCAGAAATTGAACTCAAGACCTTGCACTTGCTCAGTAGACAACCTTTTTTTTTTTTTTTGACAGGGTTTCACTATACAGTCCAGGCTAGCATTGAACTTACTTTGTAGCCCAAATTGGCCTTGAACTCGCAGTGATTCTCCTGCCTCAGCCTCCCAAATACTGGGATTACAGGTGTGTACCACCACATCTGGCATTGGAGTTTTCTAAGTAGTTTTATTTTCATGCTTCCTGTGGAGAGGGAAGCATGGTGAAGAGGGATATTAGATAAACTATCAAGAGCCTGAGAGCCAGAGCCCTGGCAAGGTTACCCATATTATGGATCCAGTTAAAAACAGGAGTCCTAGCACGGGTGCCCGTCTAAGCCATGGTGGATCAGGAGTCATTAGTGACTTACTTCACTGAACCCTGAACAGAATTGAACTCCTGCTATCTGAAGAGGAGCCTCAGATCTTCCAGAGGGTCACAGGGGTAACTTTCTTCATTTGCATGGTCCTTTGCCTCAGACAGTTCAAGTGGGGTTGGCTTTATCCTTAAAGGTGATCTTTCCCAGAATTCCTGCCACATACTGTAGTGGATATGGCAAGGCTCACTGAAAAGGGCCTTCTACTTTGATTTTAATTGCTCTATGGTAGTTTTTTTTTTTTTTTTATGTTTTAATGAGCACTTGCTCTCTGGGGCAAACACTAGTTGGTCCTCTTGGGCCAGCGGCTAGCACGACTTTTCAAATAGTTGTTGTAGTCAGAGTTTATAAGGGAAAAGATTTAATACTGGCATATAATTTACAGGATTATTTTATAATATTCATCCAAAGAATCAAATGAAAAAGAGTGCAAGAGATCTGTCCACATACTAGAGACCCAAAGAATCCAGCTGAGGGCGTAGATCACCCATTAATGTCCTGCACAATTTCAGCTGAAGACCCAGAGTCTATAATGTCCTCCACAAGTCCAACTGGAGGCCTAAAGCCCTTGACAATGTCTCATGCAAGTCTATATCAAGGATCTGCACTGGGAAGGCCCAAAGGTCAGTGGTGGAAGCTAGAAAGTCTGCACCATCTTTTTCTCTGGTTGCTTTTGCTGCCTTCCGCTGCCATGAACTGTTGCCTCTCTGCCACATCACCCTGTCTTGGAGCCACCTAATTATGGACTGAAACATTTACAAACTAATTGGGGATTGAACTCAAGGCTATTTAAATTCTGAGACAGGGTAGAGACCCAGATGGTGGAGTAGGAAGCAGCAAAGAAAACAGCTTCTTTGAGAGTCGCCTTCTAGATGCTGGAATATAGCATTGTGAGGAAGACAAGAAGGAGGGCAATGGGTCCACTGGACCCAGGAAGAATCGGAAGTGTGAACTGAAGCCCACAGAGAGAGTGAAGAGAAAAATTTCAACAAAGAAGAAGGTAGCTGACAGTGCCTTCTCCTTGAGATGGGACTCACTGTGTGAGAGGAGCAGTTCAAACCTGCAGATTCACGGTCACAGTGATGGTGATGGCTGGCAACCCTGGAGACCTCTGCAGAGAGACACAGCAGTGGAGGGGAGCAGCAGATGTGGAGGATTGCACTGGCTGCTGGTGAGTGCAAAGGACTTAGTGCTGCAGGAGACAGCAATGGCCGAGGGCCATCTTGAAGATGGGCTGGCTGAGCTCAGAACCCAGAACTGCTGCTAGCTCCATCTAGCAGCTCTCTGCTGGGTTCAGATCTGCGAAAATTGCTCAGGTGGCAGTCAACCCAATGAGTCTGTTCTCAGGGCATGCCTGCTGAGATTATCCAGTACCCCACCAAAAAGTTACTGCTGGCTTGCTGGGATAGATCAGCACCATTTAGGACTCGGTCTCCACAGGTTGTCTACCAGTGAAACCAGACAGAACCCTGGAAGTGGAATTTTTCTTTCTTTCTTTTTCTCTCCTTCATTGTTTGTGTTGTTCTTACATGAGTGTTCCTAGCCTCTTTGTGGGTGTGGTTATGTTGTTCTTCCTTTTATCTCTTCCATCTCTCTTTTCCTTTAGTCTTCTGCACCAGTTTCCCCAAGTTAATGTGATCCCCCACCTTGTCCTCCAACCTTCTAATCTCTTCCTCTTCTTCCAATTCTCTATTTTCTCCTTAATCTATTTTAAATTTTAACCCCAGGGGCAAAACTGACACATTAAGGTCTTATATACTGCATATAATTTTCTGATTTGTTTTACATTTTGTTATATAATCACAAATCTAGTTCATATGGTTAAAAGAGGCAAATTAAGTGTTAGCTCAGTTTGTCATTTTCTAGGCTGTGTTTGATGCTTTTTCTTTTTTTCTTTTTTTTTGTGGCACTGGGGATCAAACTCACAGCCTCACGCCTGCCAGAGAGGCGCTTAAGCCATGAGCCAAACTCCCGGCCCTAGTTTTTTTGAGGCAGGGTCACACTATGTAGCTCAGGCCAGCCTTGCACTCGCGTTGTAGCCCAAGCCAGCCTTGAACTCACAATGCTCCACTTACCTCAACCTCCGGAGTGCTGGGATTAAAGGCATGTGCCACCACGCCCGGCTTGTTTGATGCTTTTGGTACCACTATAGCCAAAATTGACATAATTGACTGAGATTGACTAAGGGTCACAGAAAATACTGTGGCACAGTGCCAAAGAACCAGGGACTGGGCCAAACAAACAATAACTTCTCATTTCCAACAAACTGAAGAGGTAAGATCTTCCAACAGACTCAAAACTCAGAAACCAGTTACACCTGGAAGATACCTCAGAGAAGTTGTCATCACCAAAGCGTCCTAAATATTAGCAATAAAGAAACCCACTATAGGCAATTTACAAGCATCACCACAGGAATTAAACTAGAAAGTCTGCAGCAGTGGGATGAAGGATCTGCACTGTAACCAGGGAGCAATGCTCCAGGTAAGGACCATGGCTCCCCCAAAGAGAACCTTAGCCATCCTCAGTGACAGTGAGGACCCAAGCTCCTCTAATGGTGAGAACAGCTGAGTTCTTATCAGGAAAACTATTGCAACATGTTCCTCCAGGTAAATCAACAGCACACCATCTACCCCTCCAGTTTTCTTCTTTCTCCTTCCCCTCCCCCTCCCCTCCCCTCCTCCTCCTCCTCCTTCTTCCTCTTCTTCTTCTGTGTGTGTATGTGTGTGTGTGTGCGCATGTGTTTGAGACAGGGTTTCACAATGCAGTTTGGGCTGGCCTTGACCTCACTTTGTAGCCCAGGCTGCCCTCAAACTCATAAGGATTCTCCCACCTTAGCCTCCCGAGTGCTAGGATTACAGGCATGAGCCATCACACCTGGCTTCCCCTCCAGTTTTTTTTTTTTTTTTTTTTGTATTGTTGGTAACAATTCGCAGGTGGGCCATCCACACCCAGCACCACACTGATTCAGTTAGCTGGGTTTTATAAATTGACCATTAGTTAATCCACCACAATCCACCCCTAGTCTACTTGATAATCAGACACATTTCCTTAAACCATAGTCTTCCGTGGCAGATTTGTGAAAACATCTTAATTTGTTCAGATTTACAGTAATATAACAATTACATATATACAATTCTTATTGCTCTCATTTCCACACCAAAAGCAAATATTCAAAATGTGCTCAAAATTCAAGATGAAAACCACAGGACTTTGACTAAATATCCTGATTACAAAGACATATCTAAAAACTACATTAAAATCATATTTAAGAGAGTTACTACAATCACAATCATTACTTCCCATTAACCTTTAACAACAGGGCTAGATGAGCTGGGCGTGGTGGCGCACGCCTTTAATCCCAGCACTCGGGAGGCTGAGGTAGGCGGAGCATTGTGAGTTCGAGGCCAGCTTGGGCTACAACGCGAGCCCAAGGCCGGCCTGAGCTACACAGTGCGACCCTGCCTCAAAAAACCAGGGCCGGGAGATTGGCTCAGTGGCTTACACGCCTGTCAGGCAGGTGCGAGGTTGTGAGCTCGATCCTCGGTGCCACAAAAAAAAAAAAAAAAAAAAAAAAAAAAAAAAAAAAAAAAAAAAAAAAAAAAAAAAAACAGGGCTAGGTAACATTAAGAAATGCCCCCAAGAGATCTCCTGTATATCAAATACTCTTTTCTCTTCTGATGAAAGGCTGTGGGTCATTTTTTCATTGTCCTGTTCCTTCTCAACAATCACATTCTCCTCTGGTTTCATCTTTGCAATTCACAGCTCCACTACAGCCTTCCCTCTGGTCAAATGCTTCAAATCACCCTACTGGCTCTTCTCTCTTAATTTCCAACATAGATCTAGCCAAAAGCCTTCAATAGTAATCATGCCACCATCCCAACAATAGACTGCATTGAAATTTTTCTGCCATCCAGGAAATATCTCTGTCTTGGTTACTTTTATCTCATTGCTGAGACAAAATACCCAACACCCAAAGTTAAGGAAGGAAAGGTTTATTTAGTTTGCGGTGGTTTCAGTCCATAATCAGCTGGCTCCAAGACAGAGTGGCACATGGCAGAGGACAACAGTCTATGGTGGTGGAAAACAGCAAAAGTAACAAGAGCAAAAAGGGAGGAGCATGGAGAGAAGATTCTTTCTGTTCTTCATATTGTATGTAGGCCACACTCGGGTGTAGCACTCACACCTATAATTCAAGCATAGGACCATGAATCATTCACAAACTCTAGAAGCCCACCTCCATGACTGCATGAGGGGGACATCTAGACATAAACCATAACAATCTCTATACACAAGCAAAGTACAGACCAACTTATGGCCGAAACACAATATGCATCACCTGGAATCCAGAGCCAAGCAGTCCTTCTCAATAGAAGCCTCCTGAATGTCATCTTGACTGGCAGCATTTCCATCAGCACTTTGATTTTCCAGGTTCTGTGCAGAATCTCTCATATAGTTTATAGTATACAGGGGTTGCCTGTTTGACCAGTCTCTCAAAACTTTTCCAAATTAATTTCGAAGGCTCTTAAGCCACATGGCCAGGCAATGTCACAGTAATGTCCCACTCCTGGTACCAATTTTGTTGTAGGCAGAGTTTATATGGCAAAAGATTTAATACAGGACACATAACTTATAGGATTATTTTATAATATTTATTCTCCTCCAGGTCCTAATTGTTTTGGTTTGGTTTGGTTGTTTCAGACAGGATCTTACTATGCAGTTCAGGCTGGCCTTAAACTCATAGTGGTCCTCTTGCCTCAGCCTCCTGAGCACTGAGATTACAGATATGGGTCACCACACCCAACAAGATCCTGACTGTTGAACACAGAAAAGGCTGTGTCCATTAATTGGGTCAAAAGGGACTGGGACCCACCTGAAGCTTTTCTAATTGCACTAAATCTCTGGGGCTGATTGACTAATTAGCTATGAAAGACAACTGGATTTTTTTGTCCTGTGTAACTTGTCTCACTTTTTCATAATTAACAAGTTTTTTGTTTTGTTGTTTTTGTGGTTTTGTTTTGTTTTGCTTTGCTTTTGTTTTTCAAGACAAGGTCTCACTATGTACCCCAGACTGACTTCAAACTTACAGCAATCCTTCTGCCTCAGCCTCCTGAGTGCTAGGACTATAGGCATGCACCACCATGCCCAGTTTACAACAGGTTTCTTAATGCATCTTTCTATTCCCATGGTAAGAGCAGTCATCATTTCAGACCTTGTGCTTAGCTCATCTCCATATTCTCATCCCAGTTGGGCTCTGTCAGGGGACAGTAACCTCTCTGGGGTGTTGGCTTCTCTCTGCAGCATATTGCTCATCTGCACCTCTCTTGGCCTCTGCTAGAAGTTTCTGCTTCTCACTGTGGGTCCAGCCAGTGACCAAGACAAATTGAACTTCTCCCCATGAGAGGTCAAAGAAACAGTCAAACCTACTGAGATCATGCAAAAAGATTGGCCTAAAAGTTCTTTGCTTTTTTGAGACTCTGCCACTGAAAAAGGAATCTGGCCTCGAGGCATCCCCTCCTCTGGGAGCTCCCTAAGGGACTGGGTGAGTTGTGAGTTGAGATCAAAGCTGTCTGGGGAGCACGAGGAGGGCTGGGGGGCCGAGTCTCTCTGGGGACCCAGGGGACCCAGCAGCTGATGGAGTTTCTGAGTCACTTGGAGAGGGTGAACTGATTTATTGCCCTGAAGACAATAAGGAGGGGGCGGAAGAGACCTCCCAGTGTGGTTGCTTTTTAAATAGATGAGGAAGACCCATATCCCACTGAGAGACAGGTGAGGGTCTGGGGAGGGGATCCTCAGGTACTTCAATCTCCTCTTTGGGGTTTCTTTAAGTACCATACCTCTAGGATCTTTGCAGAGGGGTGGTTGCTGATAAATAACCATGAAAGCCT
>RJWM01049848.1:0-10970 GCA_004363535.1 Dasyprocta punctata
CCCACAACCCAGCAAAACAGGAGGCTCCTAAACAATCCAGGCCTGGGTTGCTAGGCAGAGGGGCTAAAATTGACGTCATCCTTCCCTGTGTATAAATAAACCGGCAACATTGGTTGAGCAGTTCCTTTCCTCCCATCAGGAGGATAAGGGCTCCACCTGACTCCAGCTTTCTCTCTGTCTTTATTTTCTTAGCCTCTCGTGGTCCTTCACCCCAAGAACCTTAGGAGCCGCATGGGTCGCGGCAAATCTAGATGCAAAATTCCTCAACAAGTGATTGGAAAACAGAATACAACAAAAGATCAAAAAGGTCACACACCATGCCAAGAAGGCTTCATCCCAGGGATGCAAGGTTGGTTCAACATTTGTAAATCAATGAATGTGATATATCACCTAAACAGAAGCAAGGACAAAAATCACATGATCATATGATCATATCAATGGATGAAGAAAGCGTTTGACAAAATCTAACATCCTTTCATAATAAAAACATTGAAGAAAATAGGCATAGAAGGATCTTATCTTACTCTGACACAAACCATTTAATGACAAATCTACTGCCAACATCATATTAAATGAGAAAAAAAATGAAAGCTGTTCTTCTAAAATCAAGAACAAAACAAGTATGCTCACTATCACCACTCCTGTTCAACATAGCACTCAAAACACTTCGAGGCCGGCTTGGGCCACAACGTGAGCGCAAGGCCGGCCTGAGCTACATAGTGCGACCCTGCCTCAAAAAACCAGGGCCGGGAGTTTGGCTCAGCAGCTTAAGCGCCTGTCTGGCAGGTGCGAGGCTGTGAGTTCGATCCCCGGGGCCGCAAAAAAAAAAAAAAAAAACACTTCCACCAAAGACTCCTAGAATTAATAACCAAATTCATTAGTGTAGCAGGACAAAAAATCCACACATGAAAGTGAAAGAAGCCAATGTTCCTTAAATATCCCAAAGATGAATTTGTGTCACGTATAGGGAACATTTTACTTGATTATTAGACCTCGAGATTTGCACATTCTTATTCTCTTTTATTTAAGTACTTCCTTCCATTTTGCATTCATTGAGCTTTGGAGAGGCAGTATTGTATTGTAGTACAAGATAGTCATGAAGATAAGTGCTCAAAGAACATAACAGTAGAAAGGCAGTAATTAAAAACAAAAGTTTAAAAATATTTTAGTTAAAAAGAACTCAGCTAAACAAACCCATTAGTAATTTAAAAATTGTAATGGTGTTCGTGCACTGGTGAAGACCATTTTTCCTTGTGATACTTTAAAAAATTCCTGAGTTCTATCCTAACTTCTAACCTGAGGTTTCAGAAGTTTTTACAAGTTTCATGACATTTTAAGCTATCTCAAAATTTCTGTTATCAGAAAATGGAAAGATATTCCCTTTTCCTGGACAGGCAAAACCAATATTATCAGAGTGGCCATATTTCAAAAACTGATATACAGATTTAACACAAACTCAATCAAAGTACCAATGGCATTCCTCACAGAACTAGAGAAAACAATCCTAATTCATACAAAATCAGAAAAGACCCAAAATAGCAAAAGTAATCCTGGACAACAAGAGAAAAGCAGAAGATATTACAACCTCATATTTCAAGTTATATTACAAATCTACAGGGATAAAAACAACATGGTACTGGCACAAAAACAGACATGGATCAATGGAACAGAATAGGGGCTGCAGAAACAACCTCAGGGACATTCAGCCATCTGATCTTTGACAAAGGACCAAAAATACACACTGGAAGAAACCCTCTTTAATAAATGGTTCTGGGAAAACTGTCTCTCCAAATGCAGAAAGTTGAATCTAGACCCATATCTCTCACCATGTACTAAACTAAAATAAAAATGGATCAAAGATCTACCCATTAAAATAGAAACAGTGAACCTGCTGAAAGACAAAACAAGAAAAATTCTTGAAGACATAGGTATAGCCAAGAACTTTCAGAACAGAACACCAATTGCACAAGAAACAACATGAAGAATCAACAAATGGGATCATATCAAATTAAAAAGCTTCTGAACATCACAGAAACAACCAACAGAGTGAAGAGACAACCTATGGAATAGGAAAAAAATTCTGCCAGCTATTCCTTGGACAGAGGAGTAATATTTAAAATATATAAAGAACTCAAAAAATTAGATCCCTCCCAAATAAAAGTGGGAAACTGAAATGAATGGACACTTCTCAGAACAAGAACAAATGGCCAATAAATACATGAAAAAATGTCTCTGATCATTAGAGAAATGCAAATTAAAACAACACTCACATTCCATCTTACTCCAGAAAGAAGGACTGTCACAGGAAATCAAATAATAACAAGTTCTAGAGAAGCTGCACGGGATGGGAGGATCCTTTTCCATTGTTAGTGAGAATGTAAACTAGTACAACCATTATGGAAATAAGTATGGCGATTCCTCAAAAAAAAATCCCAAAAACCTAAAAGTAGAAATTCAAGTGCAAGGTCCTGAGTTCGATTCCTGGTAGATAAATAAATAAAATTAAAAAAATAGAAATTCCATTTGACCCAGCTATTCTCCCAAAGGAGTTAAAGACATTATATTACAGTGATGCATGCCTGCCTGTGTTTATAGCAGCACAATTCATGATCGCTAAATCTTGGAAGCAGCCTATGCATCCATCAACAGATGAACAAATAAAGAAAATCTATGGTACTTATATACAGTGGAGTTCTACTGTGCTAGAAAGAAGGATAAATTTGAGTAATTTGTAGGAGAATGGATGCACCTTTAGATCATAATCATTTGATTCTAGGAAGAAAAGGGAGTAGGAAAGAAAAGATATGAGAGATGAGTGTCTAGGAAAAAGAATAAAATTTTAAAAGCACAGAAAATATGGCCATAGATGACTGAATTGATCAGTAAAGACTGAAAACAGACACACACATAAGTAGTTAGAACTGACTTTAAGTGGAGTCTGGAAAAAAGACAATATAAAAAAGAACAGTTTAGAGAACAGAGAAAGAAATAACTTTAAAAGAGGGTAAGAGAGAGTTTAAGATGATAGGAGAAGAGGTAAGTGTCAGGTCTCTGAACTAGACTCCCGCCCAGCTAGCAGAAAAAAACTCCCCCAAACAGATCCGTTATTCACACCTAGTGGGGCATGGCGCTCAACAGGAAGCCAGCAGCTGTCCCCACACAGCTCAACCTGCAAAGAGCTGGTTCCATGAAAAACCACAAGAGACATGCTGTGCCTGCCAGCACCCCCTGTACCCAAACCTGTCTACCACCTAGCCTTAGACCCCCTACTCAGCGACCCAAAATTGTGCAGCCCCCTCAGCAATGCCTCCCTCCCCTACCTAAACTCCCCTATAGAAACATGCCCTCACCCCTTACTCTGGGCCAACGGTCTTTTCTCTTTTCTCCCTTGGCCCGACCGACTGCACTGGTTGGCAATAAAGTACTAGAACTTGCTTCAACTTTGCCCGCCTCAGTGGTCTCGGTTGAGCCTCGGTTTAGCCTAACAGTAAGACTAGGAGGAGGGAGGGAGAGAAGAAAAACTGAAGAATTTTTAAAAAGATGAAGCTAGGAAAAACTCATAAAATAAAAAAGGGAGAATGTGAGGATGAGAGCAGAGAGTCGTTTGAAAGGAAGGGCTACTGGGATGCTACTTTCAGATGGCAATGGCAGGGGCCAGGCGGAGGAGAGAGAGAAATCAGGCTGGAGGCGCAGCTCATGGTAGAGCACTAGCCTAGCATGTGGAAAAGCCCACCACAGTAGCGAGCCCACCACAAATTAAAATTAAAATTAATTTGTAAAAGATACTAAAAAGAACTCAGTTAAAAGTAGAATAAAGTACAGAAAAGTCCTGAGTTCAATAGCAAGCCCACCACAAATTAAAATTAAAACTAATTTGTAAAAGATACTAAAAAGAACTCAGTTAAAAGTAGAATAAAGTACAGACCGAGGGCATCCAGAAAATAGGTATCGATAGATGTAACTTTAACAAAGAAAAGCCAGAAGTAAGACAGGACCCCCGCAAAAAAATACAGAAAGAAAGAAAGAACAATAGTTCCTAAAAGAGAGTAAAGGAGGGGAAAGAGAATAAAGGCAGGATGGAAGTAAGAGAGAAGGGGATGGAAAAAACACTATTTAAAAAGACAGTGGGGTGCGGATATGCCTCAGTGGTAGCCTAGCACACGCAGGACCCTAGGCCAATCCCAGGGTAGTGAAAGGGAAGGAGGGAAGCAGAGGAAGAAAAGGAAAAACAGAAAAAAAAAAGGAAAAGAAAAAAACCTTATAAAGGAGAAGTCAGTGGGGACTTGGCTCCCTCTGCTTCCAGACCACCAGGAGATGAGCAGCTAGTCCTCCGCTGTGTGCCTGCGCCGGGCCATCCTGCCTTAGAGCCTGCTGACTACGGGCTCAAACGTGAGCCGAAATAAACCTCTCCTCCCCTAGCTGTGGGTGTTGTGTATTTTGTCCCAGCAAGGAGAAAAGTAACTAAGACACCCCCTGATTTATCCTTTCTTTATTTCCTTCTCTCCTCCTCTGTTCCTGTATTTTATGTGTTCTTTTCTTGCACCCATTCTTTTGCTCTTTATCCTTTCTTTGTCTATCTGTCTTTCTTCCTCCTCCTCTGTCCCCATTTCTTTCAGTCTTATTTTTTTCTTTGTTTTCATCCCCCCTCCTCCCACCCCAACTACCTCAAGCCAAGCTTGCATGCATGTTGTATTCTCCTACTGGCTACTTCTGTTCAGTTTTCTTTCTTTCTCCTTCTCCTGTCTCCATTTTATTATTTATTTCTTTTTGTACTATTTTGCTGCCTCCTCCTTTAGAACTTTTATTCTTACCTTTTCTGTTCCTTATTTTGTGCATATCTGCATGTCTTCTTACAGCCTTTAAAAACTTTTCCTTCTCTTTTTTTCACTAGCTTGCCCTTTCTATATTTTATATAAGCTTTTCTTACTGGTTCTTCATTTAAATTTTTTCTATATTTTTATTTGTCTTTTTTTATCCTTCCCTTTGGGAATAATTTTCTTTCTTAAACGTTCTTTCCTACTTTCTATCATTTTGTAACTTTTTTTTTTTGATACTGGCTCCTCCCGTTAAACCTATTTCTTTTTCTCTTCCTCTCCTATCCATTTGTGTGTGCTGTCGCCTCTTGCTGGCCCTTTTTAAAATGGGATATACTGGCAGTCTTGTCTACTGAGCCATCTTACAAAAACAACGAACCTGTTGTGATTATAATTCCTATCCGTTTGTGTGTGCTGTTGCCTCTTACTGGCCCTTTTTAAAATGGGATATACTGGCAGTCTTGTCTACTGAGCCATCTTATAAAAATGATGAACCTGTTGTGATTATAATGTACATTATACATACTGTGGGTGTGTCTGCACACTTTAAAACTGGAGCTGTGACTATAAGTGCCTTTAATAGGTAGTGTGAGTGCCTAGGACTTAGTTTTTGAAAGGGCCTTGTGTCATCTCCAAATAAGGGGCAGGGGGCTATAAACACACTCATTTAATACACAGATATACATCTTCTACTTAGTTATTTTGTCATTATTGTCTCACCTGTTTTATCTTGGCCTTTGTTTGCTAAGGTCCTTCCCTCTGATTCTTCATCATGGTCATTTCTTTGCATTTTTTGTAAATGGTATGCAATTTTTTTCTCTAAATAAGCTTGCTTCTAAAATAGTAAAATATGTTTAATATATTAAAATGTTTATTAACTTGCCACTGAAACTGGAAACATTTTAAATATGACGGTGTATTTGAATTGAACCTATATTCTTGTCTGCAAATTCCTAAAGTCACCCGAGTACAAAGCTAGAAAGATAGTAAGGAGTAAGGACCAGCTTTTGTGGTCCAGCACAAGTGCTCTACTAAACCTCTGAGCTAAACCCCAGCCCAAGAAAATATAATATCTAGGTCCAATTTAATTCATTGCTCATTTTCTGCAAATTATTCCCACATCAGCCCTTGAAACTCAGGCTTAGGCCACACTGGGTTTCTCCATCAATAGCTGGCCCTGTGAATTTAGGCCACTTCTGACAATACTTTAAAATATAAAAAATGGCAAAAGGTTTTCCTCAAACAGCCCAAGTCTTTGGTAAAAACCCACTACCTTCTGAGCAATTCCTTCTCTAATTTTCTGACACTGTTCTTCAGCCTTCAAGTCTCTTTTTGCTTCTTCTGCAATCTTTGTCAGAAGTAACATTTCTTTATTTTTCCATTCCTGAAGAGTACAGTGTTAGAGTCATCAGTATGGATTCTCTTTCACCATATTTTTAGTACTGTATTTTTTTCTATTTTCCACTAATAAGCAAATTAGATTAAATTAATGGCTCAATCATGATGAAAATCTTGCACTGACTTTAGAATGGACTTATCTTGCCCCTTCACTGGGGATGTGTTGGTGGACTGGTGGATGCAATGGAAAGGCAAAATGAATTTTTTTCTTTTTTGAAGTGTTAAGTATTGAACCCAAGGTCTTTGCACTGAGCTACTTCCCCAGTTCTTGTATTTTATTTTTAATTTTGAGACAGAGTCTCATTAAATTGCTAAGTAGTCCAGACTGTACTTGAATTTATGATCCTACCACCCCAGTATCCCAGAGTGCCGGGATTACAGGGGTACAACACCAGACACAGTTTATTTTGCTATTATGGTATATCTTACTTCAAGAATAGTCCTGGCTCCAAAGGCGGATCTACAAGGAAACAGTCAAAAGGGGTTTTTCCCTTCTGGATGCAGGGGATCTATCATCTGAAATCTGCTGCTCTTAAAATTCATTTTGACAAAGAAACTAAACAAATAACAGCCCTGTCTGAGTTTGGGGGGAATGAGAATGCATGATTACTTTTTTCTAGAGCTAATTTATAAAATTTTACACAGAGAATGAAATGTGACTATGTTAGGGATGTGTAACTTGTGATATCAGTCTATTTTAATTAAAAGCTTGTTTATTATAACAGGGATAAAAGATTAAAAGGGGATTTTTTTAGAACTGTAATAACCTCAACTAATATAGTCAGATTGTTGAAATACTTAAAAATAAAACATCTATACAACTCCCCCCCTAATATTTAACCCTAATATTTAAAATATGGTGTCCTTCACCTCTTTAATTTGTTGACGTAGATTAAGTTTTCTTCTTATTTGGTCCTGATACAGTCTTTTTCCTTTCTTCATCCAGCGTATACTTTGGTGTTCTGTTGTGTCGTCAATGTTGTTTACTTCCTTACTAATCATATCTAAATACCTAAGTAAAAATGCAAATATAAGTGAAGATAAATTGGATGCTTCCTTCATTATGGCATTATCTGCCTTGATATTTCCAAATTACCAGATTGGTTGTTTCTTTCTTTTTTTTTAAAATTTTGTAAATTACAGGAGATTGAGTCATTCAGGAACCTTTGAGTTAGCCCACCAACTCGCTATGATGTACTCATTTTATCAGTCTGTTACACAAGTCTCTGCTATCGTGGCTAGGATGATGGCAAAATGTAGAATAGAGTGATTAGGAGCATTTATTCATAAGTCAGTGGTCTGGGGAACATAACTTTCCAAAGATGGTCAAAATCAACTCTAAGACTGATTTCAGAAAACCAAATGATTTCAATTTTCCTGATAAATAAGGGAGTATTGGCCTTTCTAAACAACCTTTCAACCACAAAGAGGATCAGTCTGTAGAAGCCTGCAGACTGTCAGTCTAGGACTCTCGTGGATCGACATGCATTCTAGCATACTGTGAGGCGAATCCATGGAATGTAAGAGCCAGATGATGGGGAACTGGTCTCCAACTCTGATGAAAGAGAAAGAAAGAGAAAAGTAACTCATACCTTTACCTTCTGAGGATGGGCATGGCCTCTGAATGATAACGCTGAATGTGTATAGTAGCAGCTGCAGGAAGGTCTCTTCCTGAACCTTGGTATTCCCAGCCCTCTACCTCTTCATCTGCCTTCTTTCCATATTGACAACGAGGGGTATGGTATCTAGTTTATCCTGTAGTCAGTCTTTCTAGTATTTTTACAGTTCTTGGGTGTCTAGAATATATCCATAAAACATGCATTAGCTTTGCCCCTACCTGCGTTTTATTACCAGCTCTTGATCTGGAGTTGTTTGTGTTCCTTTTTGTAGCAGCCATTCTTGGAATTTTGCAGTATCGTATCTGTCATAGACTCTCTGACCTTCATGCAATTTATTCATACGGATCTTAATAATTCTCTGAGAGAAAAAGGTATTAAAGTTTTTTTTATTTTCCAGAAATAAAACTAGCTTTTGATACAACTAGAGCTGTATTTTGCAAATGATTAATACTGTTATCCTGCATTTCAGTCATGTGGCTCCATTCAGATAAATAAAAAATTTTCCTTGAAAATGGAAAAGCAAATATCTTATTTTATCTTTTATAGATTCTTTATAGGGATCTTATTTGTTGTTACTTTAATATTTCTATGTTAGAATATTTTAAGCAAGTAATCTGCATAAGACCAATCCTTGCATAAAAATTTCTTATTAAGTACAAAATAAAACAAACTGAAGTACTTACATGCTCTCTTATATATTCTCTTTCAAAGTCTATTTTTAAACTGGTCAGATATTGCCTGTACTTATTAAATTCACTCAAGGAACATATAACCTACAAAAACCAAAAATATAAAAAAAGATTGTAGCAATCATAATATTTTCTGGAGAGACAGAGTATTAACATTTTAGTAACAGTTTGGGGATCAGGCCTAATAATACATTTTAGTAACACTTTTTTTTGGTGGGGTACTGGGGATCAAACTCACAACGCTTATGTCACTGAGCTAAATCCCCGGTTTAGTAACACTTTTGAAGGCACTATCTCCGCACAATTGCTTTATCACCAGGAAATTGTCTAAATAATATTTCATTAATAAGGCTCACACCATAGAAAAAATTTACTATTCTTACACAAAATGTTATTAAAACAAAACACCAACATACTGATGTTATCATACCCTGCGAATAATTTATTCCACCAATCTGTGTCCTGTTAAATTCCATTTTGTCTATAGTTTTCCCAAAGAGCATGGGAAATTACTTTTATAGCCACAGGAAAGGCACTATGATATGTTTGGGGGAAAAGATAAATACATACTGGTAAATAAATGCATGTATGTGTTTATGGAGTCTTTACATACTCAAGGTACTTGGTAATTTTCTTTTGCTGTTGTTAAAGAAAAATGATTAAGTAGGAAATAATTTTAGAAAAAACAATCATTGGATTTTCCCTTACGCAAATACTGATTCATTCCTCGAGCTTTTTTTTTTAATTAGATAGCCTCTTTTGCTCAAATAAAAGTTGACCCAGGTTCCTAGTGAGGCACAGAAGCAATGTCTATCAAATCACCAGGTTTTTGCTAATAGGAAGTAGTAGGCCTCAACTCACTTTATTATTGCTGGTGATGAACCCGCCTCTCCTTAATCTCCTTAGCATATCTTTCCGCTGATAGTATGTTTTTAAGTGTGGATCGTGAAGGCTTTTATAGGTTGTTTCCAAAAGGCGGCAATAAGGATCAGTAAGGTTAAACCCCAAAGAAGGTTGATAAAGCTGCAAACAAACAAATGCAAAAGTATGACAAATGCAAAGTGAATGAAGACACACATTGAAACATCAATTTGTTGAAATGATTAGGATGTTCATTGAAAAATAAACCATGCCAGCAGAGTCTGAAGTGAGAGAATACAGATAATGGTATGATTTGGGTAAACCTATTGCTTTCTCTGCTCTCGCAGACTCTTTTGGCTGGAGAAGGCCTGTGGAATTCCAATTTGTGAATAGTCAGTCGGCAGGTGATCTCAACCTCAATCCAGTTCCTGAGCAGAGGTTGTGATTGACAGTTTGGAAGGAGAAGAGACTGCATGCCAGGTTTCCGGAACCAGACAGACAAAGAGACAGAAGTAGGAATCAGCACAGCATGTGTGAGTAAGTAGAAAAGGCATCCTGTGGAGTTGAAGCTTTAGATGGAGAAAAGGTTGAATGGGGGTGCTGGATGGGGCAGCTGGAGACATCCTGGGGTCTTCTATCATTAAAAAGTGAGGTTTAGAAACAAACACCCCCAACTCATTTAACCCCAGCTGGTGCGTGAAATTGAAGTCGTCACAATGCTGTCATACCAAAATGTTTCAAGTTTAACAGAAAGTTTAAAAGGGTAAAGAGAATCACTTACACACTCTTAAAGCTTAGTATACCTTTTCACTTATATTTGTAGTATAGAATACATTAGTGCTTCCTGGGAAAATGGGCAGCTTGGTCCCAAGAGGAAGATCCAACAGGTGAGACGCTCCAATCTCTGGAACGGGGTGTTTCTGTGGACTCTGTCAGATACAATTGGAAAGTTTGTCTCTTCTGCTAGGAACTATTCACTTACTTTGAACCAATCTAATCACATTTCAATGTTCTAATACTTTCAAATAAACCAAAGAATTACAGAAGCAAGTCTGGCTGACATCCCAGAAAGTCTCCGTGCTTCTCCAGGTCACCAGCCCAACCTCTGAGTACCGCCCAAGATTCGTCCTGGCCAGTAGCTGCCCTGGGCCAGGGTGTGGGAAACAGAGCTGACAAGGATCCGCCCCAATCCCTCCCCTTAGTCCTGATCTCTGTCCCGCGGGTCCGCCTCCGGGCCACAGAAGTGGCTACCACTCACTGTGCTACACTTTTTTCCCGCATTTAGGCTGTTGGTGGCTGCCCTGGAGACGGCAGCTTTGCCAGCCTTACAGCGGTTGCGGAAGTACAGGTCCATGGCCCCCCGTAGCCGGCTGTCCTGTTCTTCGGCTTTACTCTTTGGCGAACCCTTCCCCTCTATGCTCTAAGCAATTTCTGGGCCTCCGGGACTCAGGAGCCAGGGCAACGCCTCCCCCAGGCCACGCCCCTCATAATGCTGCGTTCCAGGCTGTTGAGATGACGTCCTCTAAAGGCGTCGCCTCAGCGGGGGTCGCCCTAATGGCGTCATCTTCGGGGTCCTATAGACCGCTGTG
>RJWM01049849.1:0-10969 GCA_004363535.1 Dasyprocta punctata
CAGCATCTCACCAAAATGCTCGGTCCTAAATTTGGCTTCTTGCACATGATTTAAAACAAATCTTTGCTTATTTCTTACCCAAACCCATACTGGAATGTGTCTATTGTAAGACGAAACCGTGAACCTAATGTTTGTTAACTTTCCCTCATTCTGACAAACATCCACGACCTGATACTCGAGGAGGAGATGTGTAATTACTGGAGTAGAAATTCGTGCACAAGTGGAAAAATGGGCGAGGAAACCTCCCAGTGCCCTCAAGCGTAAGCACCACGTCTTCGTGCAGCCGGGGATGCTCACGCGGTCAGGGACAATTCCCTTCCCTTCCTGCGCAGGCAGCGCGCTCCATCTGATAGCTTCTCCTTAAGCACTCATTTGTTATACATAAATCCCTCTCTTTTCTCTCCCTGAAGGACAAAAGGCAAACATACAACTCCATAGGGAAATGGAAACTTATGGCTGGTCAATAGATGTTCACTCAGAACTAAAATCAGTATCTCATCCACGCTGATTTGGACACTTTGCTCTGAGAGGAAGGAGTTTTTCCAAAACTGTGCCTCACAGATAATCTGTTTTTTGTGAGATCTGATGGGGCAGTGTCCCAGCTCACAGCTCATCTTTCCCAGGTCCTATGTGTCTGCTTGTCATGCTGGTTGGTGACTCTGAAGAGATCAGGGGAGGCCAAACTTGTGCCTGGGGCTGGACTGGTTCTCATTGTGTACACAGTGGACAGGGTGGGGGGGTCATGAGAGGAGCCTCCCATGGGCTCCCCATATTCCCTACATAGATAGCAGCAGTGCTGGATACACACCCACCTTCTTGAAGGCGTTGTCCTCAGGGCTCCAGGGTCCCCGGAATGAGGGCGCGATCTCGGCCCCACACCCAGAGTGCAGGGTCATAAGCTTGGATCTGGGAAGGAAAGCAGTCCCCGAGTGGATGAAGAGCTACAGTGATGCCATCCCCGTGTCCAGCCTCCAGCTCTTCCTGGTCACCCAGGCCCAGACTCCCCTGTTCCTCTGTCCCAGTCTAGCCCGTCCCCACCAGCCCAGTCTCACCCACCTCCTCACACTCCTCTGGGGTCACCCTGAGGTGACAGTCCACGCAGCAGATGAACTGGTAGCGCAGCTTGTGGAACTGGGGGATCTTTTTGAAATTGCAGTTATAGAGAAAGAAGATGTCTAGCTTAGGAGCTTGGTCGTCCTCCTCCATGTCATTGGCCAGGTATCTGGGAAAGAAAGCAGGTTGCTGGTCAGGGGCAGAAGGGCCCTAAGTCAGCTCCTGTGGAGAACAGGCAGGCCCCTCCAGCTCAGGATGCCCTCAGCCCAGCCCAGCGTTCCCAAAGACCAGGTCTGAGTGCAGAGGCGTAGATAGCACAGGATCTTTCTGAAGGCGCCTCCCGCACCAGGGATGAAGACAGGACCCCTGTGTAGAGCCTGAGGTGGCCTCCTGTCCCTGTCACCAGCTGAATTTAACATCTCCATCTCCCCGCCTCCATCCTCTCCTTTCCCTGCAGCTCGTCCTCTGTGCACACGCCTGTCTCCTGACCCCAGGGGGAGCATCTGCACAGGGCGACCCTGGTAAGTCTCTGTGCTCTGCCCTCCCTCCCCAGTGGCCAGCACAGGGCTTGGCTCAGGGTGTGCATGAATTCCACCAGCGAGTCCTCTGTGTCCCTCCCCACTGCTAAGATCCCTGGCAGATGACGCACAGCAGAAGGTTTCATTCAATTAAGGAAGGCAGGCAGGCAGGCAGGCAGGCAGGCAGGCAGGCAGGCAGGCTGGCAGGCCGGCCAGCCAGCTCCATCTCGAGACAAAGGCCAGGTAGAGTCCCTGGAGGACTCAATGCTGCAACAGAAACACTCACTGAATGAAAAGGATTAAGCTGGCTGTCTTAAGAATGTTCACAAGACCCAGCGCTCAGCAGCTGTCTCCCTGAAGTGATGAGGTAAAGGGCGGGCAGATGAGGAACTGGAGCCCAGAATGTCCTGTCAGCAGCGCCTTGAGGATGGTGCTGCTGGAACGCAGAAGGTGCGAGATCAGGGAAGGATGAAGACAGCATGGCAGTTTCATTTTGTTTGCAGTGCTGGGATTGAATGTAGGGTTTTATTGCTGATCAGTATCTGTACTCCTTTTCTGAAGTTTTTATTTGAAAACACGGTCTCAGCATCTTGCTAAATTGCCGATGCCTAGCATTCTCCTGCCTCTGTCTCCCAGAGTGCACTATTACAGGTGTGCACAGCCATGCCCAGCTTTGTTTTGTTTTGGAAACAGGCTCTCACTGAGTTGCCCTTGATCTTGAAGCCCTGGAGTCAAATAATCCTCCCCGCAATGCATCCTGAATGACTGGGAATTACAAGTGTACACCACCATGGCCATCTAGGTTTGGGTATTTTGAAGACAGGCAATTCTTATTCAGGTTCCATGCATGAAGATATGTGGACAGAAAATGGAAGATAAAGACACAGAGAAGGCCGCTGGGCAGGAGAAGTGAAAGAAAGAAAGGAAGGAAATATCAAGATGAGCTGGCGTGGGTGTAGACAGATTGTAGAGCGGGTGAGTTCCAGGGGACATCTCGGCCTTGGTGTGCATGAAGCACTTAGCGATGCGGTAGCCACGAGGCAAGTGAGCCGTGGGCCCGTCTTTGAAGGCTGATCCGGCAGCACAGAGCCGGCTCCCTGGCTCCCTGGCTTGTGCAGACACTTGTCAGAAAGGCGAGCAGGGAGCACATTCCACTGTAACGGTCTGACACCGAACCGAACAACAAGACGGAGACCAAATCAGAAGTTTGGGAGCCTTAAATAATAATAACCGGCCAGCACTGTCTGAGCTCCTGCATGCAGGGCAGGTTCAGAGCTATGCTGAGCCCTTACAGCACACAGAATTTAAAGCAAAAAGCACAACCCGGTTAGAACAGTTTGTCTCTCAGTGATAGTCATACATGGGAAAGTCTTATCTTTACCCTTTACTTTATTGGAATTTGTGTCAGCTTGTTAGGTGGGCAGGCTGATACGTTACCATGTTATCTTTAGAAAGAAACAGGAGGCAGTACAGTGAGTTAATATCAGCACTTTAAGAACATCGCACGGGGGATTGGGGGGGCTGAGTCACTGGTGAGCACAGTCTTGTTTTACAGCCTTAGCTGGCTTAGACACCACTCAGCGTGTGCCTGCACGGGGGGAACGCATGGGCCATGGGGCTTGGAAACCCAGAGGGGACAAGAAGACATTTGGTATTGCTGGGAAGGAGACCCTCAGAAGATCAGAAATGCCTGCCCTGAGGGCTGAGGCCCATGAATAGGTTCCTCCTGCCCCTGCTGTTTGAGGCCTGTTTCCCCTGGTGGTATCCTTTAACCAACATGAATTCAGAGTGCAAGTTTCCTAAGCGGATTATGTGAGCACTGTAGTGTGGCCCTGCTGTGCTACAGAGTCAGCAGGACAGAGAGGTTTAAAGCCAGAGGCCAGGTTAGAGTCCCCTCCCACCCGGAGGGACTGACTGGGGCCTGTCAGGGGAGGCGCAGTACTCACAGCGCCAGGAAGAAGTGGATCCTCTGGTACTGCCAGGGGAAGAGGCCAGCCCGACTGAAGTAGGCAATGACCATGGCCAGGAGGTTCTGTGGGGAGAGAGAGGGCAGTCAGAGAGCAGGCACAGCTGGAGGAGGAGGGATGTGGGGACATGGACTGTAGGGGACAGCAGGGTCCCAGTCAGAAAGAAGAGACCCTAGTGTTTGGTGGCCTGGTCTTTTGGAGGGAATGCGAGATGGGTGGTTGTTTGCAGATGAGAGCAGTGAGGAGGGAGGAGGTCTAGGTGGTCACTTGTAAGGGTCTCTTGGGGACAGGGCACTGAGGTCACTTGGATTAGATGGGGATTTAAGTGAGAGTGAATGGGTTCCCTGAGAGCTGAGGGGAGGGAACAGGAGCTTCACGCAGCCCCAGCCAGAGAGGCCATATGCAGGGAGACCGTGGCCTGGGCTCAGCTCACAGGGGCCCCAGGCTGAGCAGAGTGCTGCACCCATCCAGCCTCCAGGCCCAGCCAGGCCCAGAAGGGAGATGGTGCTGAGCCCTAAGGGGGCCGAGGCTGGAGGCTGTGGTGGGAGCTCCAGCATGGACAGAAGGAGGACTGTGGGACTGAAACCTGCCCTCCTTGGGCTGTGCCACAGAGAGGCCAGCTCAGGGGAGAAGGACCTCACCTTGTCAGAGGCCCTCAGGTTTTTATTCCAGGCCAGGAATCTCTTGTTGACAGGATCCTCTGTGAAGAGAACACAGTGTTACACTGTGACCTGGCACGGAGTCCCTGGGGGTGGGAACACAAAGCAGAACCACAGCTGCCTGCGAAAGGCTCTGGATGAGCCCAGGGTCAGGCAGGTGGGAAGGGGAAGGAGGACACTGAATGGCCCGGGGTCAGGGGCTCATCCTGAGACTCTGAGAGGAGCAACTGAGTGGGGCCTGGATAGCAGCAACCATCCGCCTCCTTAGGACCTTAGGAGGAGACCCCAGGGCCGCTCCTGACACAGATGCACCAATGCGGAAGTCACTGAGAACACAAGGGACAGAGTGAGGCAGCTCCCCCCAGGGCCACTGCATGGTGGGAATGACAAGGCCCTCTCAGAGGAGAACAGTGCAGTGGCTCAGATGCCCTAGGACAGGGGGACTAACCCAGGCAAGGAAGAGCCATATCTATAAGCTGACCCCTGTACCCAAGGTCAGATCTAATGTCACTTAGAACGGTGATCAAGGACTGAGCTGAAGGCCTAGACAGTTCAAAAGCTGCACTGTGACCCAACGCCTCCCTCTGGCAGCCACACACACCCATTACCATGCATGGTGTCACCTGAATCCAGTCAAGCATTTATAGCGTGTCCCCAGGTAAGCCACTCTCTCCTCCTGGGCACTAGCCACATGCAACCATCCACACTGACATGACAGAGTCCCCAAGATGTGCCACACCACTTACTGATGAGCTCGATCCTCCCATTGTTCTTGACATGGTAGAAGGAGACAGATATCCATTGGCGCCACTCCGTGGAGCACAGCCAAGTTACTGCCATTGGGTTCCCAGGCGAAGGCTATGATCGTTTCTGAGATTTAAAAAAATGCCCCCTTGTGAACATTTGTGAAAATATTCTGATCAGTTAAGATGCTCACTACTAAGAATAAAAGATACTCATTAGTTAACCAGAGGGAAAAAAATCCAAATTCACTGCAAGGATCACAGAGCAAGTGATGGCAAGAAGAGGCACACATTTCCCAAGTCCAAAGGCAGATGATTTAAGCCCTGTGAGATGCCTGTGTGAAACCCTACCCTGGTTCCCTGAGGCCACTGCTTTCCCATGAGTCACACACATAGTGCACAAACTGGTATCTGGTGTGGCTCAGGGATATCACCTCTTAAATTCAGCGTGTGCCTGCAGAGAAAGACTGTGGCCTCTCTTCCGCCCTGACACATGGCTATGAGGCACATCTTCTCATCTCTGTATTTCTTGCTTTTCTCAGTGGCAAAACAAAAAGTCAAACTAAAGACACACGCTGATGTCTAGCTAAAAGCAGAAACACAGCACTGCATAGCCTGCATTGGAAAGGCAAGGGAAGTAAAGTCAGCGTTGAGAAACATAGTTAATATTTCTTCTGTCTAAAAAAAAAAAAAAGTCAGGGCTGGGCATGGTGGCATACACTAGAAATCCTAGCCCTCTGGAAGGCTGAGGAAGGAGTTGTCACAAGTTTGAGGTCAGTCTGGTCAGCTCAGTGAAACGTTGTCTCAAAATAAAAATGACTGCAGATGTAGCTCAGTGGTAGAAAACACTTTCTTAGAATGCATAAAGCCCTGGGGTCAAATCAAGATGCCCTAAAAAAACTAAATCAAACCAAACAAAAACAAAAATTTCTCTACTAGACCAAAAACATGTTTCATATGTAAGATTATTGCTTTGTGTCCTAAGAGAATGAAGACCCATCCCTCACATCCTCACATATGAAAACAATGATCCTCTGCTACAAATCAGCAACTGGAAAACTTAAGGATCCCAACTGGAAAGCACAAGAGTGAAACTGTGACTCTAACACGTGCTGCAACTCAGAGATGCTGTTCATAGGCAGAGATGAACCTTCAAGTACCTGCTCAATCAGCTCATACCAAAGGTGCAGAAGCCAAGTGTAAAGCAACACAAAAGGTCCATCTGGCTATGAGACTACTAAAACTTACTTTCATTTCGATCACATCGACAGGTACCTGTTTCTCTCTCATTCGGAAGATCTCAAAATTTGTGACAATACCCTGTTTATTAAGAAACAAAAACAAAGGGGTGGTTGTCATTCTACGGATTCTTAAAACCCTGAGGAAAGACTTAAAAGAGCATAAGAATTTAGTAAAAAATTAAACTCATGTGCCCAACAAAACACATGACACTTGAAATGACCGCAGTCCCCCCCATGAGAAAGCAGTTCCTAAAGCTATGGAGAATGAACAGGCATGGCTGTAGCACACTGTGGCCATGGTCATTGTGCCCAGGACTCTTATTTCAAGGGAGCTGTCCAGAGGTCCTACATGCACACGACAGCTCCACAGATACACACTAGCCAAATTCCCCAGTGCCTCAGGCAGCTGTCAGGAGCATCAAATGATTCAGACACACTGGAACCTCCTGCCCCAGGACCTAAGGAAGCACCCGGGCCAATGAGCAGGGCGCCACTGCCAGTGTATGAGTGGATGAACACAACACCATCCATCCAGCCGGGAAGTACCCTTCAACCACAAAAAACAACAAAACACAGATACACACATGAACTGTAAGGACATGAAAAGTAACAGAAGCCAGACACAAAGGACTGTGAACTGATGCCATCAACTCGCAAACAGAAGGGGGAACAGAGATAGAAGGCAGAGGTCATGGGTGAGGAGGGGAATAAGGAGGAGCTGCTAACAGCTGGGGAGTTTTGGTTTTTTTGCGGCGGGGAGGGGGGTGTTGTGTGAGATACAAATGCTACTTCAGAAACGAGACAGCAAACTCGCCCTTTTGTCTTTCCATCTTCTTCAGGATAATAATCATTTGCGATTTTACCAAACTTGGAAAAGATCTTGTGGATGACATTTTTGAGTTTCTCAAGCCAATCAGGTCCCACCTGAGGAACATTGTCCACTACAATCACCGAATCAATTCCATCTGCTTCCTGAGGCCGATCTTTGAGTATATCACCAAGCAATTCTGTATGGGTGAAAGAACTGCCAAATGATCTTTAAAATACAAACAAACCAAGAAATAGCCAGGTGTAATGGCATTCACCTGTAACCCCAGCAGTTGTGCAGCTGAGGCAGAAGGATTACTCCAAGTTCGAGGCCAGCCTGGGCTACATAGTGACATTAAGTCCAGCCCGATCTACATAGTGTCACTGTGATTGAAACCCCTTCCCTCCAAAACCAAACCACTATGAATCACACTCATATATTAGCTGGTATATTGAACAAACTTCCAGGAAGCAAAGCATGAACTATCTAATCTGCTTTCATTGTGACTAAAAGAACTCATGACTTATATGTTAGTGCAAGTCTGTAACTCCAGCACTCTGGGATTTCAAACCCAACCTGAGCCACTTAGCAAGTCATCTCATTAGCACACCAAGACACATCACTTTGCAAGTCCCAAAATTACCAGGTGTTGTGGATAAGAAAACAAATATGTACTTCCTACTGTATAGAAAATATCAACGTAGGAACACTAAACTAGGAGACTTTGGCATATTTCTGTAATCCCAGCAATTTGGCAGGCTTAGGCACAAGGATCATGAGTTCAAGGCAAGTGTAGACAACCACGGAATTAACTACATCAACTAGAAGAATACATAAACTCCTAGGCATGTACTTGATAGCATTTTCTGGTTTTCTTAGTGATATACAAAATAACGAAGAACCTTCCTGGTCGTGATGGCACATGCCTTTAATCCCAGCACTCAGGAGACTGAGACAAGAGAACCACTGTGAATTCAAGACCAGTGTGGCTACACAGTGAGTTCAAAGTAACCTGAACTACATAGGAAGACTCTCAAAAATACAAAACAAAGAACAAAAAAGAGATGTACCTCACAAATGATGGTGTGCTTGACTTGATGAAATGCCAGACAGGGCAGAAAGAAAAGTAACTGGATGATGGCAGACATTAAGTGTACAAATGCTTAGGATGGTGCTTGGAAGACAATATGTGTTCACTTTCCATGTGTTTCACGTGCTAATGTACACACCTAAAAGTGCAAAATGTGCTACATTCATGCCACCTGCTTTTAAAACCCAAAACTTGAATATTCAAAGTTCCCAAAATTGATTCATTTCCATAACACAGCCAGCTAGAATATGAGAAACAGAAGGTTCACGTTATAAAGAAAAGCAGGAGAGAAAGAAACACAACAGGTCAGTGACTCAAAGGCACTCTGTTGGTGCTCTGTGTCAGGCTGGTCTCAGCCCCAAGCCTTGGGACCAAGAAGCTCCTCCGGCATCACTAAAAAAAACACCTGACCACCTGCTGCAGGTGGCCACAAGGGCAAGTGAGACCCAAATGAAATGAAGCAAATCTCCATCCCCTAAGTATGGTTCTGTGCACATCCTAAACCTGGGTAGCTTCCTACAAAGCTGTAAATTCAAGGACCTACACAAGAAAGGCATCTTTTATAGCTGCCATCAAAATGCACTCGCCAGGTGAAACCACATCAGTAAACACAGCCAAAATGATTACTAGGTAATTTTTGAATAGCCACAAAAAAAAAAAAAATGTTGCTACAGGAATTTCTTTGCTGGTAGCTAATAATCACTCTAATTTTTTATTATACTCCAGAATTTAAACATGTTAAAAGACACATCACAAAATACTTAAGTTTTATTTCATTCTCAAAAGTTAAAAAGTGACCAAGGGGCTGGGTATTTAGCTCTGCAGCACAAAGGCCTGCCTGACAAGCGCGACATTGTGAGTTCAATCCCCAGGATCAAAAAAAATAAAAGTGGCTGAGCGTGGTGGTGCACATCTTTAATTCCAGCAATTGACAGTCTGTGGAGGATCTTGCAAGTTCCAGGCCAGCCTGAACTACATGGTGAGATTCTGTCTCAAAAAAACCAAAAAGTTAAAAACTGAATTCACCCCACTCTTGTATGCATTCTTCTTGTTATTGTTGTTTGTGTTTTAAGTTATCTGTAACAAAAAGTTAAAACGTTTTTTCAACTTGGGTATAGTGGTGCACACCTAAAATCCAAGCTACTGGGGAGGCTGAGGCAGGAAAACTACAAAATTGAGGCCAGTCTGGGCAAGGCAGCAAGACCCCCCCCCCCGAAAAAAAGAAAAAAAGGAAGGGGAGTCCTGTAGCTTAATGGTAAAGTGCTTGCCTAACAGGCATACTTAGTTCAACACATGATGGTGGGGGGGTGGCAGTACAGCTGTTCAAAAGGGGTAGTTTCAAGCAGCAAGCTGTCATAAACCATTTCAAATTCATTTCAACATTTTATGAATAATTAATTACCTTAAAAACTGCCACTGGGCTGTTGATGTAGCTCAGTGAGAGAGTGTTTAACATGCACAAGGTCTGGGGTCCTCCCCAGGAAACTTTCCTCTCCCAAGTAACAGGCACTTGAATATCAAAGGTGCTCAAATTGACAACAGGCAAAAAGGAAAACCCAAGGAATATGACAGGTCAAAATCACAGCAGTGCCAGACATCCTTTATAGGACTCTGGAGTGAAACCTCTGGGATACTTTTAAAAGGCGTTCACTGTACAATTAAACGGCCTATAAAACTGCATCTGTAACTTACAAAGTTTATACCATAAAAAAGTTCAGCTCCTACACAATCTGTGGGCTCCTTCCCACAAGCTCAGAGCCTCTACTTAGTTTAAAAAAAAAAAAAAATCTCCCATAGCTAAGAAGGGAACAAAGTAACCACACAATGTGAGGCCCATCTATCTTGCTCATTATCAGGTACTCCTGGCTCTTGGACTCCCAATCTGGCTCCAAGACAGAATTTTCAAAACTAAACAAGAAAAATGTAGACTGTACACTACTTAGTGAGATAAAGAAGACGTTTGAAGTTAAAAATTTTGATCACATATCTGTCTAGCCAAACAACAGAGGCATCTCAAATACTGAACAGAATGAAAGCTACAGATCAAGGTATGATTGTGGGAGAGAACAAACCTGTGGGAGAGGCAAGACAAACGCCACACTGCTCTCCCTAAAATCCAGTCCATTTTGGAGAGGAATGCAGACCCTCTCTTACATTCCCCAGGCCCCTGTGATCCTGCAGGGCATACCACAACCAGCAGGCAGGAAGAAAACGGGAAGATCACTGAGTTCTAATGCTTTAGGACTGCCTCTCGGTCACTCAGGCCAAAATGCACACATCAGGACCACTCTGGCACCTAGAGGTCACGATGACATCACCTAGCCTGGACAGCCCTGCGTTCAGGTTACCATTTCCTGACTACCAAACACAAATTCTAGAAATAATCCATATTATTATCTGTGAATGAGGTAGGCTCAAACACTTTTAAAAAACCTCAATTCAAGCTGGGCGTGGTGGCGCATGCCTTTAATCCCAGCACTCAGGAGGCTGAAGTAGGAGGAGCGTTGTGAGTTCGAGGCTGGCTTGGGTTACAACAGGAGCGCAAGGCCGGCCTGAGCTACATAGCACGACCCTGCCTCAAAAAACCAGGGCCGGGAGTTTGGCTCAGTGGCTCAAGCACCTGTCTGGCAGGTGCAAGGTTGTGAGTTCAATCCCCAGTGCCGCAAAAAAAAAAAAAAAAAAAACTCAATTCAACTGGGGCTAGCAAAAAACACCTACCTACAATCCCAACCAACACTCGAGGCTGAGGCAGGAGGATGGCTAGTTCAAGCCCATCCTGGGCCAAATAGTGACTTCAAGGCCACCAGAACTACACAGCAAAACCTTGTCTCAAACAAAAAACAAAACAAAACAACACAACCAATCGCTGTGTGTGGCAGCACATCCCAGT
>RJWM01049850.1:0-10983 GCA_004363535.1 Dasyprocta punctata
TAAAATACACAACAGAGCATACTTAAGTAACAAAACTTCCTTTATTTCTTATGATTATTGTACATTATTTTATGAAATTACAAAGCAGGCCCAAGTTTAATAATTAATGAAGAAAATTTACATGTCTGCTTAATAATGATAAATGGCAGTCTCCACAGATACATGCACATAAGTAGGTTGAAATACTCTTAATGGGAATCACTGACTTTTCCTGGCCGAGTTGCACAAGTGAACATAACATCTGATATGCACGAGTTTGGATTCCACTGAGTGTGTGAATGACAGAGTTATCTCTGTGCCCTCCCCTACACAGCCTTTCATTGTCACCTATGCATTCTGTGCTCAAGCACTGTGCTATCATGTCATGGAAAATATCATTTAAAAATCACATGGTAATGTTAAAAATTTATGATTTTGTGGGGCTATGTTACTGGCTGTCTAGGGTTGCATGTGGGTACTGACTATAGGTTGGACCCACTTGAAAGACTTTCAGGGTCAGTGGAAGGAGAAGAGCTTATAGAAGCCAGATCATAAAACGCCTTGTGTCTAGGACACGGAATGTGAACTCCCGAAAACCTTGTTAGATGTGAGAGTGGAGAAGGATCATGTTTTAAGAAAGAGGGCGACATGATAAGATGTGTTGTCTGTATGGAGGATGGACTGAGGGGATTGTGAAGTGAGTCAGTGAGACTGGTTATTGGGTATACGCAGAGGAGGGAGGGAGGGAGACGGACAGATGGAGAGAGGGAGAGAGGGAAAGGGAAAAGGAGAGGAAGAGGAAGAGGAAGGGGAGAGAGAGAGAGAGAGAGAGAGAAGAATGCTGAACCAGAACAGTAGGGGTGAAGAGGGGAGAAATCATTACAGTGCATATGTGGTAGAATTGAAATCTGCTAGTGAAAATTCTGTTGTGAGAGACAGAGGAGAGGGAAACTTAGGACAATTCCTGGATCCATAGTTTGAGTGTCTGAGTTGGCAATGGTGCCTATCACAGGACAATTGCATAAGGAAGTGTGTGGATGTTGGGAGATTAATTGTGCTCTGGACTTGAGGTTGAGATGTCTGTGTGGCATCCAGGTGGAAACAGATGTCAAAAGTTACTGGACATAGAGTTAGAAGTTATTGAAAGAGTAGAAAGCCATTGGATATATAGTCTGGAAGTCTGGAGAGAGGTCAGGGTTAGAGATGTATACCTGGGAGCTGTCAGAAGTTGAAGTCATGAGCCGGGCATGGTGGCGCATGCCTTTAATCCCAGCACTCGGGAAGCTGAGGTAGGAGGAGCGTTGTGAGTTTGAGGCCGGCTTGGGCTACAACACGAGTGTGAGGCCGGCCTGAGCTACATAGTGCGACCCTGCCTCAAAAAACCAGGGCTGGGAGTTTGTCTCAGTGGCTTCAGCGCCTGCCCTGGCAGGCATGAGGTTGTGAGTTCAATCCCCAGTGCCGCAAAAAAACAAAACAAAACAAAAAAAAAAAAAACAGAAGTTGAAGTCATGAAATTGCATGAAGCCATTCAGAGCAGAAAAAAATGAGGTCCCAGGGACAGAGCTTTGAGAACATGAACATTCTCTGTGTGAATGGAAAAAGGAGTCTCAAAAATTGACTGAAAAAACCAAACAGAACTTTCTAGGAAAGTTCTGGGAATATGTTGTCATGAAGGTCTTGGGATGGGGAATTAACACTGTCAGATGCTCAAAGAGATCAAGGAATAAAAGTAATGGAACATATCCTTTGAGTTTGGCCATAAGGTGGTCATTACTTACATCACTTTGAGTGGAGTGAGAAAATTAACACTAAACTGCATGAGTAATGAATGGAAGGGAAGGGGGTATGGATGATTCTCTTGGAAAGCTTGTGGTGACTCTAATTAAAGTGGACAAAGAATATTGAAGTTGAATTGTTTTCTTGTTGCTGGGGCAAAATACTTGACACTTGTAACTTATAGGAAGGTAGGTTTACTTGACTCATGGTTTCAGAGGTTTCAGTCCATGGTTGGCTGGCTCCAAAGCAGAAACATCATGGTGGAAAGGTGAGGTAGACCAAGCCCCTCAATTCAGGGCAGCTGGGAAGCACAACACCAGAAGTGTACCAGAAAGAAGGGGGATCAGATAGAGTTGCCAAGGTCCTACCTCTAGGACCCATCTATAGATATTCAGAAGTGTGTCTTGCTAATTTTCTAGGGTCTCTCAAGACAAGGAAGTTGACAATCAAGATTAACTATCCTAGAAAATTTGTTTTCTTTTCATGAGGCAGTCTTAGTGGTGTTTCTATAATGAATGAGCAGAGTAACAAGAGAAAAAGTTCTAAGATACAACAGGTATGGAAAAATTTACAGACATGAGAAAGGATGAGCTCCAAAGCAAAAATGGATGTTAACTGTGTAGGAAAGACATAGTAGAAATAATGGTGGTGGTAGGTCCAGAGATGTTAGGTGGATTGGCAGGAAGTCGAAAATGTCTATTTTCCCCCTGAAGGGTAAGAAATGAGTTCATTTCTTGGAAGTAAGATGAGAGGTTGTTGGATAGGATAGAAGAAAACTTGAAAGTGAGGGTGTATTACTCGTGTTCAGTTGCATATAACATATATTATAGCTCCTTTAAACAGAAAGGATACATATATTCAAACACTGAACACTAGCACTGAAAAATATATATTTATTCCAACTGAACATTCAGGGCTTGGAGAAATATCTGCAGGGTGGATATGAATTTATTTGGCCCACTATGAGATAGTTTGGGCTCAAACTCCATTTATTTCCTGATTCCTATTAATTCCCACTCAACCCACACCAGGGGATTTGCATTAGCTCAGAGTCAGTAATAAGCACCCAGAAGTCTGGTATTTCTCTTTTGTCAGCATGCAGTCACTTCACTAAATGACCATCATTCCCTTGGGGGAAAATCAAGAGGGAGATTTACAGTATAAACTTGCAATATCCTATGCTGGAGAGTACAGTTTTTCTCTTCACTTGACTTAGTTTGGGGAATGAAATGAAAACTTAGGTCCTTCTGATGTCCTTAGACTATTTGTTGGGTCTCTAGCACTTTAAATTTTTTTTTTTTTTTACATACCAGTGGGACCTTAATGCAGTACCCCGTATACTTTAGTTCTTGGTAACTATGATCAAAGATCCCCACATGCCAGTCTATTCTGACTGTCACCCTGGTCATGCTGTCTTCTATCTTCACTTTATTTATGGTCATTAAGTGTTACTCCATAGCCAATGCTGGGACCTTATTAACTTTGTTAAATCCCAGGAACATATTTCAGTAGCGGTATTTCCTATCATCATCTCCAGGAAACACACTATCCTATGACTATGTACTTTTGAAAAGGGCTGATGCCCTGCCTTGCCCTCCCACCCATACTTCTACCCGGGCCTCTGAATCTTCAATTGTGAATTTAAAGCCCTGAACTTATTACTGTATTACTTTAAACTTTCCTGGAAGGGTAGAAGCAGCCAACCTTCTTCGAAGTTTGCATAGTTTTCATGGATGGACCCCATAGAGGAGCCACATGGACACATCTGTGAGAAACCGTGGGTTGGAGGAGATTCTTTGGGCAGGTAAAATGCAGAGAAATGGAGGTAGTTTGTGGTATCAGTGGATGGCCTAGTTTTATAAGGAGTATGTGTTAGCAGAAGAGCCAGAAGTAGTACAGGAAGCTACGAAATACCCCAATTCTTCTCACCTTTTGCATAGAGGCAAAGAGTAACTTCTGTTAGTGAGCTTTGTGAGCCATTGACCTCACCAAGGCATTAAGCAAAGAACACTTGCCAAACACATATTCAGCACTCAATAAACGTCAGCTCTGATTATTATGAAAGTAAGGGATCAATGAAAGGAACAGAAGATGGTTGATGGGGAGGACCGCAGTGGGCAGCTGTATAAGGGCACAGTGTAGGAACATCACTGACTCGTATCTTCCATCACTGGTCAGTGGGGGTGAGACAGTGTTCTCTGTCCTGAGAGGCCCTGGTGGGTCAGAAAGGCTGCAGCTTTTGGGGCAAGCTGGTTATCAATTTAGATCTTGGCTCCATGGCTCCTACCATGAGACCCAGGGAAAGTCACTTTATCTTCAACTGTCCAGGACAGATGAAGGGTCCTCCTCTTCCCCTCCCCTTCCTCTTCCCTTTCTCCCCTCCCCCACAACCTAACCACTCCCCCTTTCTCTGTCTTTTGGTAACAGGTTCATCAAGATATAATTCACATGCCATATAATTTGTCCCTTTAAATTGGACAGTTCAGTGGTTTTTGAGGTTATTCATGTAGTTGTGTAACCTCACTACGATCAATTATAGAACACGTTCACTACCTCAAAGACAAATCAACCTCCTCCCATATCCTCTAGCCATTACCCCCCACCCCCATGACCCCTGGCCCCAGGAAACCACCGATCTACTTTCTGTCTCTATATGTTTGCCTATTTTGGACATTTCATATAAATGAAATCGGAACACATGATAAGAAAATTCCTTTCTTACACTGCTTCTTATTTTAGCTGCAATAATACTTCAACAGAGGAGTGAGGCACTAATGGCAGGCACTCAGGCACTAGTAACAGGTTGTGTGTGTGCATGTGTGTGTGTGTGTGTGTGTGTGTGTGTGCGCATGTGTGTGTGCACGTGTTGGGGAGGGAAAGCAAGAACTGGAGACTCAGATCTTACTTCCTCTGTGCATAATGCTATCCTGCTTGTTTTTCCCCTTATAACATGCTTAGAAGCAAAAATGTCAAAAGCCAACCAACAAGAGAATCCAGGAGGCGGCCAGTGAGTCACCGTAGTGGCTGAGGCCCCACTGAGCATTGCACAAAGCAGTGCTGGGGAATCTCTGCCCTCGGGGTCCCCCTCTGGAGGGGAGACCAGGTGACTGTGGAGTGCCGGTGTGGAGGCTCCAGGAAGAGACCAAACAGTGCTGATCTGGACGTGGCAGGTGGGCGGCAGAGAGGACATGTGACAGCAGAGCCCACAGCAGAGCCCACAGCAGGGTTATCATTACTAAAGCACAGGATCAGTGGAAGGGATAGAGGACCACATAGAGGACTGCACAGGGGGATCATCCAGAGGCCCCAACCTGCCCTCTATGGACCCTTGGTGACCTCTGCAGGGAGAGGAAGGACTCATTCGTGTGTCTCAAACTGTTGGTGGCACTGAGCAGGTGGCCTTAGGTGGCTCTCACAGGCCAGCCCCTGGGTAAGATTCAGTGGTCTTCCAAGAACAGCGTCCCTCTCTAATTCTCTTCCAAGCCTTTTAAGTCAAAGAGAAAGAATCAACGTGATGCTCATATGGTCCTGTCATCTCACTTCCGCCTGCTAATTCCCCGGGAAAGTATAGAGAGTGGGTCTCAGAATCGGGGGCAGCAATTTTATCTCCTTAGAATTTCACAACATAGTTTGGTTTGTGATGAGTGTGTTTTGTGCCATAAAATATACGATAGTGAGGTCGAGTTTCTGCTTTACGTTTTTCAGTGCTTAGTAAGTGAGGCTGTGTAAAGGGAAATCTCAGCTGAATCACAGTAGATGGTGTACAGATATAGGTAAAGATGGTGATGGTGGGGCAGGAAACTACCAGCAGCAGGTAAAATTGGAGCTGGATGAATTTCACGGCCAATTTCGGATCAGGTGGTTGGTGACTCAGAACATGAGAAACGGCATGGAAACCAGCTGTCAGAGTTTCTGGCTTTGGGGCAGTATAGACCTGACACAAGGACTTGCTCTCCCAGCACCTGGACTGTGGTTCTCACCCCTCCTCTCTCTACACCAGGCTCAGAACTAGATGTCTGTCTTCTCCTTATGTCCTCAGAGCCCATCACCAGTGCCCGGCACACAGAAGTCCTTGGTGCTTATTGACTGAGTATGTGAATGAATGAATGAATTAGCTGCTGTCTCAGGTACAATATACTGAGTAACTACCCGGAATGGGCACTCTTTCATTGCAACACTTACCAAGCTGCTGCAATGGGCAAGACACCCTGCCCTTAGCTTGTCAGGATTGTTATTTTGGTCAACAATCCACTTACTGAACACAGCAATATTCTGGATGCCACTCAGCGGTGAGGTTGCTGGAGCCAGGTGGACCTGAGACTGGGTCCTGCCTGTGATGCTGCTTCCCCAGGTGCCAAAGGGTTTTAATAACATTTAACTTGCAAGATGGTTCGCAGTCACCTCAGCAGATGCTGTTGAATGAACAGGAGAGCCAGAGTGAGCAAATAAGTGAATGGGGTTGGCACTGTCGCCCCAGCTCTGGCAGGGCACAGCTGGGCTTCTCTGCCATAGCTGAGGACTGCAGGCTGTAGAAGAGACCCTGAGCCCCAGGCTTTGTTTAAGCAAGCAGAAATGGAGCAGACTAGGAGGAAACCAGAGGCCGAGGGTCATCCTCTCCCCCAGTGGACCCTCAGGCTGTGGCAGGGCCCTTGTGCAGCTGACCCAGCGACATCCCTGCTCTCTGGACTGCTGAGCGTCCCGCCGCCGCTCCCTCCCTTCCCCTTCCCCCTCTGGCATGCGGGCAGTGTGATGTTGGCATGGTGACCAGTCAGCCTCTCCCCCTCCTCTGAGTCCTGAGGTGACAAAGAGGCCCCAAGGAGGAGTAGAATGGGGCCCTGCCGGTTCCTCCAGTTCAAGAATGGTAGGGAGAGCTGGGTCCGGGAGCTGAGGGGCCTGGCTCTAGGGAACAATGGAGCTGTTGCCCTGGCAACCAAGCAAGGCCTCTCCCTGGGCCTCCAGGCTGAGTCTGGGAAGAGGTGTCCTAAGAAAGGAGGACGGGAACAGAAGGGGGGGTGTGCTGCTCTTCCAACTGTCTGGACCCCCAGTAGAGTGGCAGAGGGCCCCTTTCCAGAGAAGCCGATGGGTCCAGAGGCACAGAGGGAGTCCGGAGTGGAGATCCTGCAGTAACCGAGGAGGATCTTCCTCCCAGGCTTAGGGGCAGCGGCTGGCCGATGACATAAGAGCTGTGACTCCGGTGTGGTCCTGAAAACCGCGATGTGTGTGGGTGCTGGGGGGCTGGTGGGGAGTGGGGTGGGCGGAACTGCATCCTCTGCCCCTGGAGCCCCTAAAGGGTCTGAAAGGTTGCAGCTTCTGAGTGGAGGGGAGCGGTCATCACTTCGGATCTCAGCTCCAGGGCTTCCACTGTGAGACTCGGAACCGGCAGGGGCAACGCCAGCCACTGCAATGCTTGTGCTGAACAAAGACCACTGCTAGACCAGCGGGCACAGATAGGGCAGTGTGCATCCCCCTCCTGCCCTACCCGCCCAGTCCACTTCCTCCTCGCTCGGCATCTGTTGCTTGTCTGCCTCCGGAGAGCTCATCTATGAAGGCCCTGGCAGGACATTTGCCTGCGGTGGGGATGGGGCTGCTTGGAGAAGGGGTGGTTACAGGTGTCCTTTGCCTGTCTGCATTTTTTTCACTTCCCCTTTGAGCGTGGGTTGCTTTTTCCATCCAGAAGACTAAAGGTCAAGAGGCGACAAAGTAAACCTTGATAAAGGCCTGCAAGGAGCTCAGAAGCATTGAGGTGGTCACCCTTGGCCCCCAGGGCGTCCCGGGCCCTCTGCCCACTGTCCTTGTCTGCATAGAGGCAGGGGCTGCAGTGGAAGTTGGCCCACCTGAGCTCTGTGCCCGATTGCCTCGCCCACCTCCACCATCGCACGCAGCACCGCGATCCGGGAGCCTGCGTGGGTGTTGCGGGGAAGAAGGCGGGAGACACCTGCACCGCCGGGCTCCGTGTCCTTTCAGAACACACGGCTCCCTCTTGTGGCTGTGAGGCCTCATAGCCAGCCACTTCGCATCCCTGTGCCCTTGGCGGCTGCAGAGAGCAAACGGACTGTGGGGAAGGGATCCTAGGTGCTGAAAGGAGAAGCACCCGGGTCTCAGCAGGTCTGGCCTGGTCCTTGGGCGCCCAAAGTAAAGATCATTCCAAGCTTGGGTCCGAGTCTGACTGGAGTCCCAGGCCCTGTCCTGCTTCTGCCCCAGCAAAAAGCTTGTTGAGATGGCACAGCTCTGCTGAGAGCCGGGGAGGAGCCGGCCCAGGGATCTGCTCCACAGAGGTCATCTCAGAGTTCACGTACATGTCCGCGGAGCGGTCGGGTCCCTGCCCTGAGCTGGGCTCCTTGTGGCATGGGTGGGCAGACACCAAGAAGCTAAGAAAGCCATACTTGTTGCTGTACTGGCTTCAGTTTGCTTTGTGAGTGCCTTCCCCCTGGAAGTCCTCAGCCTAAGGTCCATGAACCCCCAAACAATATGCAAATTACGAGCTTATGAGCCATTTTCTGTAGAGTCAGCGCTGTCATCAGATTCCCAACGGATGCAAAAAACCAAGAACCTCAGTTAAGGCAACCGAGACCAGAATGTTCTCACCATCCGTGCTCGGGCCCCTTCACAACACAAACCTCGGGAGGGGTAGACTGCCCACAAGACATTGTCTTTGCTTCTTTCCGGGGCTCCTTTGAGGTGTCCACGGGGAAAACTTTAAAACTGTGAGAATCTGAAGCTTGCTACTTCTTTCTCACATTTCATGTTTGTCCCCAGGGTGGCCCAGCTTGATCACCCACCTTAGTCACCAGCTTTGGATCCAAATGACTGTTAGCTGTTTCCAAAAATTCCATCCACCCTAACAAGGCAAAGATTTGTCACTCTCCAGGGATTCAAACAAATGCACTGGAATTGCTGCAGGAGTTCCACAAACTCTCTTTAGAACTTGGAGCGGGAAAGAGCATTTGAAAGCATAGTCTATTTGCAGTGATTTCTTTGTGAGGTCGCACACCCTGAGAAGTCAGCCATGTAACTTTACAACTATGAATCGTAAATGTAGCACACTCACTGGCAATAGCTAGAAGGTAAGATCAGGGGTCAAAGAGTGTGCAGCAGAAGAGAGGAAGTCAGAGAATGGAGAGGACATAGTGGCCAGGAATGTGCCATGCTGCAGCACTTGAGAGTTTATGGACATCTGCTCTGAGGCCTGGATGAATGAGAGTGGTGCTCTTGGGATGACAGCTGGGATCTGGGAGGCATTAAGTTCATCACTGAGGAAGTGACGCCAGAAGTTCACTCATAGTGACAAACCCTTTTAGAGTGAACAGAGAGCAGGGAGCATGTATCCTATTTATTTGGCCCATTGAAGGCAAAACTTGAAGAAGACCACATGTGGTAGTTTTCTGTTTTTTTTGGGTTTTGTTTTTGTTTTTGTTTTCAGTACTGGTGATTGAACCTAGGACTTTCACATCCAGCTACACCCAGAGCCCTTTATTTTTTATTTTAAGACAAGGTCTAAGTTGCTAAGTTGCTGAGGCTGGGCTTGAACTTGTGATCCTCCTGCCTCAGCCTCCCAGAGTGCTGGTTTACAGGTGGGTGCCACCATGCCTGTCTTCTAGGTCCCAATTCTTCCTTCCTCCCTGTAGCTATACCTGTTGCCATGTGACTTTACTTTGAGAAGTAGGAGTGTCCTGCCTCCCAGGCAACATGATATTCACAAACATGTGATCCAGCAGGATCTTTAAAAAGTGTTCACTTGATTCAATTTGAATGATTTCCCAAAGGGCCTGCCATTGCCATGTGAAGAATATTCTAGGCTAGCTTGGTCCCAGGAAGAGAATGAGAGATATGTGAGGCAGAGTGGCCCCAACTAAGGTGTCAGTTCCAACCCACTTGGTCTAGAGAAGACCCCCTGACCAATGTGAGACCAGCAGAGCCCTGATCATTGTTCAAGCTCAACTTTGATCCGCCTCCTCATCAACTCCCCAAAAGGTGAGATATGACAATAATTGAATACTGTTTTAAGGTAGTGAGATTTGGGCCTGTTTGTTACACAGTGACAGCTAACTGATACAAAGGTCTCTTTGAGATTTTCCCTCTTCAAGTTACCTGAAAGACCAGACACTGCCCATCGTTCATCATTCATAAGGAATTTCGTTTGTCATTCAGGGAGGTGCATCTTCTACCTTCCTTGCTGCAGGCACTATAGCAAGTGAATATTTGTAACAAGTTTGGAGCCCAGTGCAGGAAATTCTATATCAATATAAAAAAAGGAGAGTGTGATAAAAATGTCACAAAAAGATCAAGGCTGTTACTTGTAAGAAACTGAGAGGAGGTGATTAGGAATGAGATGTGAATCATGAAGAAAAGTTAGAATTTTAAGGGACATTTCCCACAAAAGACAATGAGAACCAAGCTGTGGGGACTGGGCCTTGTTCCTCAGGAAGGTCATGCTGAAATTTGGCTGGTCAAACTTCTTATATTCCAAACTCTCCTTACAAAGGGGGAAAAAAAAAAAAAAGAAAAAAAGAAAAAGCACACTATGTCACAAGCCTCAGAGAAAATGCTCCTTCAGTCCTTCAACAAAGCTTTACCGAACTCTGCCAGGCACTGGAGACGCGAAGGCTAAAACCCTTCTCTGACACCTGGGGGTACCAGGAGCTGGGATAGAGGGGTAGCTGGCCATAGGAGCACATTAGTGTAGCGAAGTGAGAGCCGCTGGTGTAGGAATGAAAACAACATTGTAGGCACCCAAAGGAGAGGTGAGGCTGGAGAGGATGACACAAGAACCAAGGCTGAGTCCTGATGGATAAGGAGACATTTTCCAGGGCACATAGGCTGAAGAGTGAGGTGGGAAGACACTACTGTTTTCTGGGGTTCCACTCATGGCAATAGTTTTCTTCTCACTTTCTTTGCTCTCATTTCACAGTCTCCTTAGCCCCACGCTTTAGTTCTCCCCTGGATGTGGATGACGTCTATCTCCTCAGAGCTTTACCGCTATGTCAGCTGCCTCTGCAAGCCACTGTGGAAGCCCCATGGCCGCTCACAGTGGAACTCCTCACCTTTAACCCGGAACCTGATTTCTCCTGGGAGATTCTTTTTTCAGCAGATGGCTCCATCTTTTGTCTGGTCACTCAAGTCAAAATATGACTTTTCTTTCTCCTTTACCCCACAGTCAGTGGATTAAAGTCTTCTTGATTGGCCCTTCTTTCCTCTCTCCCTCCCCCGCTACTTTCCTTCCTTTCTCCC
>RJWM01049851.1:0-10969 GCA_004363535.1 Dasyprocta punctata
GAAGAAAACAAAAAAGGTTTGGCTAGGAACACTGTAAGCTATTTTAAAATGACAGTGGGGGAAACCACAGTTACTGAACACAATGCTATTTTTAACAGTTTTAAGAGACAGTTTCTTGGGTATGGAATAGCATCTGTGGTCATCACACATAAGCCTCACAGTATTCTGCTAAAACAGCGTACTGCTTGATGGTACGTCTCCATTAAGAACGGTGAGTTAGTTCCAGATTTAGCAATTTTTCCTGCCAAGTAGCATTTGGATTTAGGCTTTAGCCTTCATTCTTGTTGGCACTTTAATACTTTAATCACATAATTTAATTTTTTGGCCTTATCTGCCAAGAATTGGGCTAAATCACAGAAGTTTGATTTTCTAGCAAAGTTATTTCCTCCCAAGCTAGCTACCTAAACTACACAGATTTAAGTCCTGATTATTACTCTTTTCCAGTGTTTCTCTTATTTGTACCTATTGTAGTCAGGAGCTGCAAGGAGAACAATTACATACAGGACACATAATTTATAGTACTATTTATAATGGTTGCCCAAAGAGTCAAATACAAAGAAAGTGCAGGAAATCTGTCCACAATATTAAAGACCTAGGAAAATCCAGCCAAGGGCCTGGACCCCATGGCAATAACTGAATGAGATCAGCTGAAAACCTAGAGCCCATGACAATGACTCATGCAAGTCTATTTCATGGATCTGCACTGGGAAGGCCTAAAGGTCAGCGGTGGAAGCTAGAAAGTCTATGCCAGCAGGGTGAAGGATCTGTGCCAGTAGGCTGAGGGTTCTGCCGTGGAGACAAGAAGTGATGCTCAAAATAAGGACCAGGGCTCCCCCAAAAAGTACCACAGCCATCCTCAGTGACAATGAGGTCCTGAGCTGCTCCAATGATGAGAACAGCCAAGCACATATCAGGAAGCCAATGTGACAAGCTTCTCTTGGAGATTAAACAGCACACATCTTCCCCTTGGGAGCTAGGAAGTGATGCTCAGTATCAGGAGCAGAGCTCCCCCAAAGTGAACCGCAGTCATTCTCAGTGAAAAGATCCCGAGCGCCTCTGATAGTAACAGCTGAGTTCATATCAGGGGAGCCAGCGTGACAAGCTCCACCAGGAGAACCAATGGCGCCAAACAACAATACTTAGGAGAACCCACAACGCTGCTCTTCCTCTCCAGGTCTCCTTTTTATGCTGGCAGCAGCCCTCAGGTGGGCCATCCATGCTCAGCACCACACTGATTCAGTTCAGCTGGTGTTTAAGTTGACCAGCAGTTACCAATCCACTACAGTACCCAATGGGAATTTATTTTGTGTTTCTGTGTTTTCAATCACCTCAAATATTTTTGTAAGTATGCAGTTCTGTAAGTAACTTTTTCAGACTCACTGGGCTATAAACTGCAACAGCGCTCATTATGACAAAACAGAACAGAGATGCATAAAGTTACCACATTCCCCTTCCCTCTTCAGTCACCTTCCCTTCCCCTCTCCACGTGCTGAGGTCTGGGACTGGCTCCGTAGGGCTCTTGCTGCTCCCCAGAGTGTCCTCAGGCCCCCTTTAGCGTGAGCCGCTCCCTTCTCCAACTCGGAACCCCCCCGGCCACTGAGGCTGCAGCCGTAGCCACCGCCAACTCCAACAAGGATTTCACAAAGTGATTTGAGGAGATGGGAAGCATCTAAGCACTTGGGATGTACCAAGCACTGATTTAGCCACTCAAGACTCAGGAGAACAAAACACTGGGACCCTATGGCTCACAAGGAACATGCATTTTAATGTGGATAACTGGGCCATAAAAATAACAAAATAAACAAACTAGTTTAATTTCATACGTTCTGGTTCTCTTATTCCTCGAAACTGGCACAAGCCTCAACTTTAGAGTATCTGAAGTAGAAATAGGAGCAGATTTGAAATACAGTTCAGATAAAGACTAAACGTATGAGAATTTCCGGCAAGCTCTGGGAAGAAAGCACAGCAGTGCCTGGATATAGGAGTAAATAAATCAACCAGAATCCTTGCCCTATGTGAACTGTCAATGTGAGGAAGAAAATACTAAACAAGAAAGCCAGCAATATTTTATATAGCAGAAGTTCACAAATTATAGACTAGGGCCAAATTGGCTGGCTGGCTGTGTAGGCTCTCCTGGCAGGCAGCAAACACACTTGGTTCTGTATATTCACGGCTGCCGGCAGAGGCAGAGCTGAGTACCTGCGACGGAGACCTCGCCAGCCGCACAGCCCGCTTCCTACCTCGCCCTTCACAAAAAATGTTTGCCAAGCCCCGGCTCACAGATAAATTATTATAAACGCACACAGAAAAACAGGGCTACATACAATTCATCATCTTGATCTTCAATTCTCCCTTCCCCATTCGTTACCCTGCCTTTAGCCCCCCAGGAGTCCAGAGTGCAGAGCAAAGTGGGGAGACACAGGCCGAGGAAATGGCAAAAAAGCATTTTAACTGGACTCGTAAGTTATTCTGTGGTACAGCAATCATGCCATTTTATTTTAGGGATTTAAATTTCATCATTTTGTGCTTGTTCTTTGCAATGATTGTATCACAAAGAGCCTAATTCTGTAAGTCAAGAAAATGTAATTATAGATGGCAGACTTAAAATATCAAGGATGATGATAAATGACTCAGGAGCCCCTGTTTTGTCAGTTGGAAGAGCTGATAGAATAAACAGTTGTTTCAGCCAAAAATGAAAGAATGTCTGTTCCACATTTGGTTGAATCTTTCCTTTTTAGAGAGTTTTCAAAGATCACTGCCAGTGCCTGGCTTGTCTCCCACACGCGGCTGCCAGACGACGAGTTCCCTGGGAAGCGGGGCAGCGCGGGAACAGCAGCCAGCAGATCCGATCCGGCGCGCGGTGCAGGTGCTTTTCCTCCCCAACCGGCTGCGGAAGCCTCTTTCCCTAGGTCAGGGTCTCTCCATTACATAAACCAGGATCACAAAGCACATCCCGAAAGTGTGTGACACAGTGGGCTCAGCCGAGGGGACGGTCCCACTAGGGTACATTCGGCAATGTCCTGACAATTTTGGCTGTGAGGACCAGGAGGGTTGCATCTAATAGGAAGAATCCAGGGGGGCTGCCAAATATCCGACAATGTGTGTGACACACCTTCCTCAGAAATAATTATCCAGCCGAGGATGTCAACAGCGCCGTGGCTGAGAAATGCAGATGTAAGATGACATAAATCGAAAGTGCACAGAATAATCTCTGGCTTATAAATGCCTAGAACTTCTCCTAAAGAGTTTATGAGAATTGATTTTATTATGTGTGATGGTATGAACAGCTACACTGAAGAAAACAAAACATCATGGTAGCCACTGCTGATTTCCTATCATTTTGTTTTGAAGCCAATAATGCATTCTTTGTTTTGACTGGTTTTAGTCTGTTTTTTATTATCTGATTTTAATATGTGTGAAGGTATGGACAGCTATTTTGAAGAGAAAAAGAGACATTACGGTAGCCATTGCTGATTTCCCATTGTCTGGTTTTGAAGGCCCGTAAGGCTCTCATTCTTTTGTTTTGGTTGGTTCTACACTATTTTGTTTTGTATTAATCTATTGTGTGTGAAGGTATGGACAACTATTTCAAAGAAAATGAGACACTATGGTAGCCACTGCTGATTTCCTGTTGTCTTGTTTTGAAATCCTGTGCTACTTGTGTTGTTTTGCTCTGATCTGCTTTGTTCTGTTGTTTTGTTTTATTCTCTTTAAAATAAATAAAAAAAAGAATAATCTCTGGCACACAGAAGACAGTATGATAGGTTTTTTGTTTGTTTTTTTATCTGCTAATGTTACTTCAGTAGTACACGTTTGCAGCACACAGTGATTACATTTATTGTAGGGAGTCAGCAAATGCACATAAAACATCTTCGCTGTTTCCTTTTGTCCCCCTCCCCTGCCCTCCAGACCGCACCCTCCAGCTCTTCTTCCCTCTCCCTATTTGCAAAGGCTCTATTCCCATTCTTTCTCTTCAACTCTTTTTAAATCCCTTTTCCTTCCTTTCCTCCTCCCTCTCTCCATCTCTTGTTCCACTTCCCATTTGAAAAAAAAAATCTCTGTACTCCCTACTATCTAGCTTTTATTTTGCTCCATATTTATACTTTTGGTTTCTCATATACAAAGACAAGGCAATACTTCAATTTGTGCATCTGATTTTATTTCACTTACACTATTATAGTCTCAAGATGCATCCATTCTGGGAAAACATGAAGAATTGAGATATATCATGTACAGGTACAAATGATCAATGTTATCACTAGGTATATCTAAAATATACCAATAAAATTAATTTTTAAAAATGCATCCATTTACCAAAATGTCTCATTTTTATCCTTTTCTAGAACAGAGTAGTCCTCTATTGTATATAAATGCCTCATTTTCTTTATCTGTTTATCTGTAGATGAACATATAGGCTTATTTCTAAGATTTAGCTATTTAAATTGTGCTGCTATAAATATGGGTATGCATACATCACTACAGTATGATGACTTTAACTCTTTTAAGAAGATACCTAGAAGGGGAATAGGTGGGTCAAAAAGAATTTCTAGGTTTAGTTTTTTGAGGAATTTTCATACTGTTTTCCATAGTGACTACGTCAGTTTACAATAAAGAAGCATCCCTTTTACCCTATAGCCTGGCCAACATTTGTTATTGGTTGATTTCTTTATAATAGCCACTCTTTTTTGGAGTAAGACGGGAACTCAGTATTTTAATTTACATTTCTCTAATGGCCAGCAATACTGAACATTTTTTCATCCCTTTACTGGCCATTTGTATTTTTTCATGTAAGATGTGTCTAGTAATTTCAGATGCCTGTTTCTTGATTGGGTCTTTAAATTTGGGGGGGGGGTCCTACTTCTTTTTGAGTACTTTATATATTCTAGGTATCAATCTTCTGTCTAAGCAGTGGGCAAAATATTTTCCCCATTCTGTAGGTGGGTCTTCACTCTGTTGATGATTTCTTTTACTATGCAGAGCTTTTTAATTTGATGTAATACCATTTGCTGATTCTTGGTATTATTTACTGTGCAATCAGGGTTCAGAAACTCTTTGCCTATACCTAGTATGTTGTATCAGTCAGTGCTCAGTACAGAAACGGACCTAATGCAAGGTATAAAAATGTAAAAGAATTTATAAGACTGGCTAACAACAGCTTCTACAGAGTCAGGTATGAAAGAGTGCAAAATGTCCGTCTGTGTCCCGGAGACCCAGAGGATCCAGCTGAGGCCTGGAGCTCACTGTAGTGTCCCGTGCAAATCCATACCAGAAGGCTGAAGAGTCTGCACCGGAAGTCAGGAGACAGTGCCCAAGGCAAAAGTGAAGACTGGAGCTCCTCCCAAGAAACAGAAGGGAGTCTTCCTTTTTCCCTTCCCTCTATACCATTCAGGTGACATCCATCCCAGAGTGGGGCTTCTGTCTTCAATAAATCCCCCCAGTCATACCCAGAACTATGGGGATCCAACTTAGTTGGGTGTTTCTTACTCAAGTTGACACAATCAGTTAGATATGACCTGTGTCTTCCAGAGTTTTACCTATTTTATCTTCCAGCAGATTAAATGTTTCTGTTTTAATATTTAGATCCTTGATCTATCTAGCTTTAGTTTAGGGCATGGTGAGAGATCTGGGTCCAGGTTCAGTCTTCAGCATATGAGTAGCCAGCTTCCCCAGCACCACTTATTAAAGAGGCTGTCTTTCCTCCAGTAAAAGTATTCGGCCCCTCTGTCAAAGACAAGGCAGCTGAATGTGCTGAAGCTGGTTCTACAGTGTGCATTCTGTTCCACTGATCCGCAAGTCTGCTTTTAGTTTTCCCAACACCATGATGCTTTTGCTTTGTAGTATAACTTGTAGTCTGGGACTGCGATGCCCCTGCCTTCTCCTTGTTGCCCAGAATTGCTTTTGCTATTCTAGTTCCTTCTGGTTCCATATGAATGCTAGGATTGCTGTCTCTATTCTGTGCTATTGGTATTTTGATTAGGACTGCTTTGCATTAAATCCATATAAAAGTTTTGGAAGTATGGCCATTTTGACAATATTGGTTCAGTCTCTCTAGGAACAGGAGATACCTTTCCATTTTCTGATATCCTCTTCAGTCTCCTTTTTTAGAGTACCATAGTTTTCTTTGTAGAGGTCTTTCACTTCCTTGGTTGGTTAATTCTCATTTACTTTTTCTTGATCCTATTATAAAAGGCATTGTTTCCCTTGCTGAGTTTGTTGTTGCTCTACAGGAACACGATTAATTTTTGAGCATTGATTTTGTATCCTGCCACTCTACTCAATTTGGTTTTTAGCTCTAGCAGTCTTTTGTTGGAGTTCTGTGTCTTCTATGCAGAGGATCATGTTATCAGCAAACAAGGATAATTTAACTTCTTCCCTTTAATCCATATCTCTTTTCTTTCTTTCTGTTTTCTAACTGCTCTGGCTAATGTTTTGAACACTATGTCAAACAGAAGTGGTGATAGTGGGTATTCTTCTCTTGCTCCTGATTTTAGAGGAAGAAGGTTCAGCTTCTCTCCATTTGGTATAATATTGGCCACTGATTTGTCATAGATGGCTTTCATCAGACTGACAAAAAATCTATTTTCTTCAGGGTCTTTATCATGAGTGGATGCTGGATCTTATCAAATTCTTTTCCTGTATCTATTGAGATGATCATGTGGGTTTTGCCCGTGCTTTTGTTTCTGTGGTGTATTATTTATTGATTCATGCATGCTGAACCATCCCTTCATCCCTGGAATGACTCCCACTTGGTCATGCTGTATAAGCTTTTGGGTGATTTACTTGCATTGTTTGCCAGTATCTAATTGTGAATTTTTGCACCTAAGCTCATGAAAGAGCCTGTAATTCTCTTTTTTGTTTGCATCCTTTTCTGGTTTTCAAATCGGGTAATGCTAGTTTTCAGGAATGACTTTGGGAGTACCACTTCCCTCTCCATTTCATTGTTTGAGGAGTATTAACTAGTCTGAGGAGTATCTAAAATTCTTACAGAATTCAGTGGTGAATTTGTCAGAACCTGGGTTTTCCATCGTTGGTGGCTTTTTAAAAAAATTATTTCTTCAATTTCAATGACAGGTATTGACTTATTCAGGATCTTTATATCTTCTTGGTTCAGTTTTAGTAATTCATACGTATTTGGTAGTTCATATATATTTGGTAGTTCATGCATAGTTCATATGTGTCTAGGAATCCATTTCTTCTGCAATTTCCATTTTATTAGAGTACAGGTTCTCAAGGTAGTGATCAATCACCTTTTGGATTTTGGCAGAATCTACTGTGATTTTGCCTTTTTTCATTCCCAGTTGCATGGATTTGGGTCTTTCCTCTCCTTCTTTTGGTAAGCTTGGCTGAGGGTTTGTCTTTTTCATTTAATTTTTCAAAGAACCAACTTTTCAATTCACTGACTCCTTGTATTCATTTACCTCTATTTCATTATTTTCTGCTCTGATCTTTGTAATTTCCTTCTTCATACTACCTTGATGTTTGGATTGTTCTTCTTTTTCTAGAACTTTGAAGTGCATCATTGATTATTTGTATGAGCTCACAGTTTTTCAGATGTGGGAATTCACCACTATACACTTTCCTCTTAGGACTGCTGTCATTGTGTCTGATAGGTTCAGGTATATCATACTGGCATTATCATTTAATTGTAGAAACTGTCTAATTTCTTCTTTAATTTCATCTGTGACCACTGATTGTTTAAGAGGGTATTGTTTAATTTCCATGTGTTTGCATAGTTTCTGTGGTATCTTTTGCCATTGATTTCTAGTGTCATTGCATGATGATCTCAATTGGAATCTCAAAGTTCCAATTGAATAATCTCAATTCTTTTACATGTACATAAGCATTCTTTATGGGCTAGTATGTGGCCTATCTTAAAGAAAGTCCCATGTGGTGCTAAGAGGAATGTATATTCTGTTGTTGAGTGGAACACTCAGTAGATATCTATTAAGTCCATTTATTCAAAGGTTTGGTTCAACTCTGGTATTTCTTTGTTGACTTTTATGTAGTTGATCTGTTCACCTGTGACAGTGGGGTATTGAGGACTCCCATTACAATTGCACTGGTGCTCTTTCAATTTTTTGTGCTCATTAGAGTTTGTTTTATGAAGTTGGTTCACTGGTATTTGGTCCAAATATATTTATAATTGTTACCTTTTCCTGCTGACTTGTATCCTTACCCGATATGTAGTAATTTTCTTTGTCTCTTCTGATGAGTGTTGGGCTTGAAATTCACTTTGTCTGCAATTAGATAGCTACATCTGTGTTTTTTTCCAAGTTTCTTCTGCATGGAATATTGATTTCCATCCTGTGATTAACTTTCAGTCTATGAATTTCATTTTGGTTAAATGGGTTTCTGGCATGTAGCATAACACTGGTTCATGTTTCTTGATCTATTCTGCTAATGTATGTCTTTTGACTTGTGAAATTGAGATCATTCACACTGATGGTTCTAACTGATAGGTACTGACTGTCCGTGTTGTCATTTTCATGCTGCTGCTTCTCTTTCTCTTCTACCTAATTGTTCACCCACCCAGGTGGATTCATGTCAGTTTTGAAAGATAACTTTGTGTGATATATCAGTCTGGATTGGAAGCTGTTTTCTTTTAGGGCTCGAAACACTTCACTCCAAGCTCTCCTTTACTTTAGGGTTTGTGTTGAGAAGGCTACAAAAATTCTGATGAATTTTCAATTACAAGTGATTTGTTTGTTTTCTCTAACAGCTTTTATGATTCTGTTCCTCCACAGAATTTCTAGAACCTTAACTAAGATATGTGTTAGTCTGTCTGAAACCTTGACTAGGATATATCTGGTCATGGCTATTTGGGATTCTGTATGTCTGTTATGGTTTATGTCTAGATGTCCCCCTGAAGCCTCATGTAGTTTTAGATGGGGCTTGTCTTAGTTACTTTTCGCTTGTTGCCGAGACAAAATACCTGACGCCCAAAATTAGGGAAGGAAAGGTTTATTCTTACAGTTTCTTGGGAGTTTCAGTCCATTAGTTGGCTCCAAGATAGCGTGGCATGGCGAGCCTGCTGTTCATGGCGGCTGCAAGCTGCAAGCTGCAAGCTGCGCTGGCAAGAGAGAGAAAGAGGCAGAAGCGGAACAAGAGGAAGACCCGCCTTCCATTACGCTGTATGTCAGCTCCACCCCTGGGCGGGCACAGCGCTTACATTGTCAATCAACAAACCAATAACAAACCAATAATTCAGCCCCATCAAAATTATACGAGGACTTGGGGGGACATAGCATACCCCATACAGGGCTTTATCAGAGGTAGTTAAATCTGGAGGTTGTGACTGATTTATGGTTCAGGGCTAGGATTAAGGGTGCTAGGATCAAGGGTGGGTGATTGCTAGATCAGTCCATTGATTGGGTTGGCACCACCCTAATCCCAGTAGACTGAATACAATATAAGGGACAGAAAGAGGCTTGTCTCTCTTCCCCTCTCTTGTTGCTTTTGCTGTCTTCTGCTGCCATGAACTGCTACCCCTTTGCCATGTGGAGCTAGCTAATTACGGAATGAAATCTCTATAAACTGTGAGCTAAATAAATCCTTCCACCCATAACTTTAGGCATTGGACATTTTGTCTCAGCAATGAGAAAAGTAACTAAGACAAAGGCTCACTTGTCTATATGTCACATTCTTTTTCTTTGGGAAGTCTTCTGCTATAACTTCTGTAAACAGTTTTTTTTTTAAATGCCACATTGCTATCTTCTGATTTTTCATCAATTCCAGTTAATCAATCTTAGCTTAGTCTTCTTTGTAAGATTGAGAAGTTGCTGGACCCATTTCTCATACACCCTTGTTATTTGTAAGGTGTCTCTCCTTAGTTGATTGCCAAACACAAGCCTTGTCTTCTAGATCTGACACTGTCCTCACAGACAGGTTGATTCTGCTGCTCACTTTCAATAAAAATTTAAATCTCCTGGATTTCTGTTTGGAACTTTTTTTTTTATGAGTTCCACTTCTTTTCCATCCTGGGCATTCATGGTTTGTATTTCTTTCTTTAGCATCTCTGATTTTTTATTAGTGTCTTTCCTAGACTTGCTCATCTTTAGGACCATTACTGCTTTAATTATATCTCCTTTGAATTAGCCAAACATCTTATGAATCTGTTTTGTTAACTCCACTGTCAGCATTTCAGATATTTACCTGCGTGGCTTTTGATTCCTTCCCCCTCGATGCTCCCTGTATTTACTCCAGGGGAGTTGCGAGCGTTTGGAGGCATTTTGCTGCCTTGTTTTCTAATTTTTATTTGTGTGTTTTCCATGGTGGGTCTTAGGGATTGATCATTGTGGGTAGCTATTCTGCTAGCACTGAGACCTCGTTAGTTACTGCCTGCTTTTCAGAGCAGTCCTGCAGGCTAACGGAGCTATGGGCCTCTGGCTCTGTCCCAGGGTTCAGTCACCTGCATTTATTTGACAGGGGAGGTTGTGGCCTCTTTGGCCCAGCACCCAGCTCTTCAGCAATGGGCTGCTGTATTGTTTATGATCCCCCGGCAATCTAGATACTGACTTAGAGCAGAAACCAGTTGATAGCTAAAATACTAAAAGCAACAACAACAATAGCATCAAATACAAAGTGGATATTGACAAACCCTAAGAACTAATAATATACCACCCTTAACCACAGAAACAAGATCTATAGTTATAGTACAAACTCTAGACAAACCAGATATTGATATACATTAAATATCTACTCAATAGAGCAATTTTACCTCCAGTAACATCAGAACAGTCTCTAAACTTAGAATGATACAGTTAATTATCTGCAGATTCTTAAACTGATGGTTACACTAATAAGGATAGAGGCTGAGGGGAGAGGAAGCATGAAAAAAAACCAGAATTTGGAAACTTAAGCAATGGAAAATGGGCAGGCGGGCCAGAGATAGAGCTCAGAGGTGCAGCGCCTGCCTGCCAAGTGTGAGGTTGTAAATTTGATTCTTGGTATCAAAAAAAAAAAAGAAAGA
>RJWM01049852.1:0-10973 GCA_004363535.1 Dasyprocta punctata
AAAGGATGGAAATAATCCATGCATCAGGAATTCAGAAAAAAGTAGAGGTTGTTATTCTATTTGCAGATAAAGTCAATTTCAAGCCAAAACTGATTAAGAGAGACAAATAAGGTCACTATATCATGGTAAAGGGAACAATCCAAGAGGAAGAGATAAGAATCATAAATACAAGTCGGGCGTGGTGGCGCATGCCTATAATCCCAGCACTCGGGAGGCTGAGGTAGGAGGAACATTGTGAGTTCGAGGCCGGCTTGGGCTACAACAAGAGCGCAAGGCCGGCCTGAGCTACACAGTACAACCCTGCCTCAAAAAAACAGGGCCAGGAGTTTGCCTCAGTGACTTAAGCACCTGTCTGACAGGCGTGGGATTGTGAGTTCAATCCCTGGTGCTGCAAAAAAAAAAAAAAGAATCATAAATACATATACAACAAATATTAGTGCACCCAGTTAAATAAAACGATTATCAATGGACATGAAAAATTAAACAAGCCTTAATACAATTGTATGAGAGACCTCAATACCCCACTGTCACAAAAAAGACAGATCAACTAGACAAAAAATCAATAATAAAATATTAGAACTAAATCAAACTTTTGAGCAAATGGACTTATTAGATATCTATAGAGTCTTCCACCCCACAACATCAGAATACGCATTCTTCTCAGCTGTATATCGGACATTCTAAAAAATAGGCCATCTATTAGCTCATAGAACATGCTTAGGTAAGTGTAAAGGAATTGAAATTACCCCATACGTACTATCAGACCACAGTGCAATGAAATTGGAAATCCATGCTAAAGGAAACCACAAGAACTTCATCAACACATGGAAATTAAGTAGCACTGTACTGAACAATCAATGGGTCACAGATGAAATTAAAGAAGAAATTAGACAGTTTTTATAGTTGAATGACAATGACAATACAACATACCAGAACTTGTGGGACACAATAAAAGCAGTCTTAAGAAGGAAATTGATAGCAGTAAATACCCGTATCAGGAAAATAGAGCAAGCTCATACAAACAACTTAACGTTGAACCTCAAACTTCTAGAAAAAGAAGAGCGGGCTAAACCAAAAGCTCATACAAGGAAGGAAATTATAAGGATCAGAGCAGAAATTAACACACTGGAGACTAAAAAAACAATACAAAAGAATCAATGAATCGAAGAGTTGGTTCCTTGAAAGATTAAATAAAGTTGACAAACCCTTCACCAACCTTATCAAAAAAAGGAAAGAAAAGACTCAAATCCATGCAATTAGAAATGAAAAGGGTGAAATCACAACAGACCCTATAGAAATACAGAAAATCACCTATACCTACTTTGAAAATTTGTATTCTAATAAGCTGGAAAATATGGAATAAATGGATAGACTCCTAGATGCATATGAATTACCAAAGTTGAATCAAGAAGATACAAAAATCCTAAATAACCCAATATCAATAAATGAAATGAAAGATGTAATTAAAAACCTATCAACAAAGAAAAGCCCAGGCCCTGATGGATTCACTGCTGAATTCTATAAGAAATTTAGTGAAGACCTAACACCACTACTTCTCAAACTCTTTAATGAAATTGAAAGGGAAGCAAAACTCCCAAATTCATTCCTGAAAGCAAGCATTACTCTGATTCCAAAACCAGAGAAGGACCAACTAAGAAAGAGAACTACAAGTCAGTCTCCGTAATGAACATTGATGCAAAAATCCTCAATAAGATCCTGGCAAAGACTGCAACAAATCGTCAAAAAGACTGTACACCATGATCAAGTGGGATTCATCCCAGGGATGCAGGGATGGTTCGACATACATAAATCCATAAATGTAATACATCATATTAACAGAGCCAAGGATACAAATCATATGATTATCTCAATAGATGCAGAAAAAGCTTTTGACAAAGTCCAGCACCCATTCATGTTAAAAACTCTACAGAGAATTGGAATAGATGGTTTTTATCTCAATCTGATAAAGGCCATCTATGACAAACCAACAGCCAACATCATACTAAATGGACAAAAACTGAAAGTTTTCACTCTAAAATCAAGAATAAGACAAGGATGTCCACTGTCTCCGCTCTTATTCAACATAGTCCTGGAAACTTTAGCGAGAGCAATTAGACAAGAGAAAGAAATAAAAGGAATGAAGATAGGAAAGGAAAAAGTTAAACTGTTGTTACTTGCAGATGACATGATACTCTACTTAGAGGATCCCAAAAACTCCACCAAAAGACTTCTAGATTTAATAAGCAGATTTAGCAATGTAACTGGTTACAAAGTCAACACTCAAAAATCAATAGCCTTCTTGTACACAAATAACAAACTCACTGAGAGAGAAATCAAGGAAACAATACCTTTTACAACATCATCTGAAAAAAATGAAATACTTAGGAATCAATCTAACGAAAGATGTAAAAGACCTCTATATTGAAAGCTATAGTACTCTGGAAAAGGAGATTGAAGAGGATATTATAAAATGGAGAGACATCCCATGCTCTTGGGTACAAAGAATCAATATAGTGAAAATGGCCATACTTCCAAAACTGTTATACAGATTCGATGCAATCTCAATCAAAATACCAATAGCATATCTCACAGAATTAGAGAAAACAATCCTAAAATTCATCTGGAAACAGAAGAGATCTAGAATAGCAAAGGCAATCCTGGGCAACAAAGACAAGACAGAGGGCATCACAATTTCTGACTTGAAATTATACTATAAAGCTATTGTGATAAAAGCAGTGTGGTACTGGCAAAAAAAAACAGACCCAAAGATCAATAGAATAGATTAGAAGATGCAGAAATAACTGCAGACACACTTTGACAAAGATGCCAAACACATTCACTGGAAGAAAGATAGCCTCTTTAATAAATGGTGCTGGAAAAACTGGCTTTCCACATGCCAAAGATTAAAACTGGACCCATACCTTTCACCATGTACTAAACTAAGATCTGAGTGGATTAAAGATCTCAATATTAAAACAGAAACATTAAATTTGCTGGAAGATAGAGCAGGTAAAACTCTTGAAGATACTGGTATAGGCAAAGACTTTATGAATAAAGCCCAGATTGCACAGGAACTATCACAAAGAATCAACAAATGGGATCTCATCCTACTGAAAAGCTTTTGCACAGCAAGAGAAACCACCAACAGTGTGAAGAGACAACCCACAGTCTGAGAGAAAATGTTTGCCAGCTGTCCCTCAGATAAAGAATTACTGTTGAAAACGTATAAAGAACTCAAAAAAATCAGTCCTCCCAGACTTAAAGACCCAATCCAAAAATGGGCATTTGAGATGAACGCACACTTTTCAGAGGAACAAATACAAACAGCAAATAAATATGTGAAAAAATGTTCAACAGCACTGGTCATTTGAGAGATGCAAATGAAAGTAACACTGAGAATCCACCTCATCCCAGAAAGAATGGCTAATATTAAGAAGTCAACCAATAACAAGTGCTGGAGGGGCTGTGGGGAAAAAGGAACCCTTCTCCACTGTTGATGGGAATGCAGGCTGGTGCAACCACTGTGAAAGTCAGTGTGGAAACTCCTCAAAAAGCTAGGATTGGAGGTCCCATTTGACCCAGCTATTCTCCTTCTGGGTATCTTCCCAAAAGAATTAAAAACATCCTACCACAGCGATATATGTGCACCTATGTTTATAGCTGCCCAGTTCATAACAGCCAGAGCTTGGAAGCAACCTAAATGCCCCTCGACTGAGGAATGGACAAAAAAGATGTGGTATTTCTATATAATGGAATACTACTCAACTATAAAGAACGATAAACTGGACACTTTTATACTTAAATGGATGCGCCTTAAGAACATACTTATCAGTGAAATAAGTCACACATGGGTAAGCATTGTATTGTTTTGCTTGTGTGACAAACTGAAAGAAAAACTATGTATATGTTTATGTATATGCATATAAAAAAAGTTAAGATAGTTTAAAAAAAAAAAAGCACAATGGCCTCCTTTGTCACCCACACGGCCTGTCCAGAAGTAAACTCAATGCCTCCCTTCACTGAAAAAAAAAAATTCTGCTGAGATTTTGATAATATTGAAATGAATCTATAGATAACTTTAGGGAGAAAAAAGGTTTTGATATTTGTCCAATTCACATACATAGTCTCTGTTCATTTATTTAGGTTGTATTTGAGTACTTTTGATCAGTTTTTATAGTTTTTAGCATACAGATAATGAATGTACTTTGGTAGATTTATACAATAATGTTACTTTAAGCTTTTTTGTGATGTTGTAACTTGTGCCTTTACAATTTTACTTTTGAATTGTTCATTGTTTGTATATAGACCAACACTAGATTTGTGTATATAGCTTTGTGACCTTGTACCACGACCTTGCTAAACCTGCTTGTCTGTTCTATTGATTTTTATGTAGACTCTTTGTAAATAAAAAAAAAGGAGGTAAATTGACATATAATCACATACAGTATGATGCTGCATGTAGTTAGCCATGGTTGCCCTGTGTTGGCTGTCAACTTGACTGGATTAAGGGAAGTTTGGCAGATGGGTAAAGATCTTGCGGGTGTGTCTGGGAGGTCATGGAAGCATGACCTGGGGGACCACATCTGCTCTGCTCCCCGGCCACCGTGAGGTGAGCAGCTGTGCTCTGCCAGGCCCTTCCTCTGTGTGGTTCCCGCCTTGGAGCCAGCTGACTGTGGACCTAAACCTCTCTGAGTCTCTGAGCCAAATAAACCTTTTCTCCTTTAAGTTGTGGGACAGAAAGCTGACAGATCCACCCTACTGTGATACAGAGCAGTACAAGTCATTCCTCCCACTGAACTGCACCCCTTTTCCTGTTAACCCTCTCTCCATTACAGCCAGCGCTTCCCGGAAGCTGTATTTTATATCCTACGGTAGCTGTACTTGGGGATTTATACACACTGACTCAAGTGACACGAGTCTAAGCTCACCAGCAACTACACTGTCACCACTGGTAGCAACTCCCTTTCCAGGGTAGCATTATTTTGCATGTTCAGTGTTCAGCAACTTGCCTAGCTATAAGGGGGTGAAAAACAGCACTGCAGTATAGCTAGGCCTTGAGGTTGCCCCTTTCTGCCTCCTGAGTGGAGAGAACAGGGGTGCAAAGCACACATGGGATGGGACCCCAAGCAGCTGCATGGCCAGAAGCCTTTTGATGACGAGGTGACCAAGCTGCCCGAGCCCTCAGCTGTCTACCACCAATGTGAGGAGTGGATTCTAACACTGCATTTCACCTGCACATTTTCTAAGGGCTCTATCTTGAGACATGGCCCATGGCATGTGTAACGGCAGGGGACCACGACGACCCTCTGCACAGCACTGGAGCTCAGGAGGGATGACATGGACTGAGGCGTTGTCTGTGCACGGCCTCTTCTCAGAACCCCTAGTGGTTGATGCGGCAACCCAGGAGAGACCTCCTTCTACGGAAAATCACATCCCCTACCTTTTGCCAAGTTGCTCCATTTGCAATTAGCTGTCTCATCTCTGTCCTGGGCCCAGATATCTTCATGTTGAGCTACCACAGGGATGATCTCGTTGTGCCAGGCCCTGACTCCCCTGGCAGCCAGCCACCAGGTCGAGGAGTATTGGTCACTGCCCATCCCGGGGTGTGGCACAGGTGTGGTGCCTGTTGTTTTGGAGGTGCCCCGTGTTTTGTGAATGATGAGGTGATGGGTAAACGTCATGGAACTGATCCATCTATTCTGTATTCCAGATACCTTCAAGCTAACAGCTGCTCAATGCCAGCATTTTGCCAGCATGATAGCCCAACCCATCACAGTGTTTTCTGGGCATTTCTGTTTTTGTTTGTTTCTGGGACAGTCTTGCTATGTAGTTCAGGCTAGCCTTGAACTCACTATGTAACCCAGACTGAACTCAACTTGCGGCAATCCTCCTGCCTCGACCTTCCAAGTTCTGGGATCACAGGCGTGCACCACTATGTCTGGCTCCTGGATCTTTTTTTATGAAGTAAATGACAAATACCATAATGTAAGAAAATGGTTTTATTCCTAATTTTTAGTTCCATACCGTTTACAAATACACTTTTACTCTGATAATACGGCTTTGCAACTAGCAAAGCAGTTGAACTAACACCCATAAATACAGGTGGGGAGACAACATCCACTAATGTTTCTCTACATAAGCTATTTTTTTAAGGTCATTTTCTAAAAAAACAATTGCAAAGGGACTACATAATATACGTGGGCAAAAGGCAATTAAGTGAATCTCTTGAAACACTACATGTATAATAAACAGCATATTATCAACATTTACATGATTCACATCAAAATGATGACATCCTAAAATGTATTCCTTTTAAAGGATAGATTTATCAATAAAATATTACATATCTTTTAATACTCTGGTACAATACTTCTTCATACACTGCAGGAAAATTAAATGTAAGTCTAGTCATCAGCTTAATAAAGGGTCCTTTTCCATTAGCTTTTATTAATGAAAGAATCATAATTAGGTCATAAATAAACAGGCAAATTATTAATTACATGATTTGAGGTTTAGGATGAAAACTTGCAAAAATTAGTTCGATATACAGCAAAGTTATACAACACACTAAAACCAACTGTTTGATAGTTTTGCCTTGTGTGAACTGCCCACAGTGAACAAAGGAATAAACTTCTTAGTGATGAAAGATATAGTAACTATGTTTAGGAACTTATTTTTCAAAAGGGAGAAGGAAAAAAAGATTTCAACAAATTAAGGGCTAAGACAGATCCTAAGAAACGCATCTTCAGATTAGGGAGGCTCATGTGCTTATTATGTGAAACTTCATTCCCCTGACAACATATAGAGTACAGGACCTGCAGTGGGCTTGTATCTCTCTCTACAGCCTGAGCACCCCTTGAGGATGGCTAGTCTAAAATGAAAACTTCGCAACGGCACCCTGACCTAGAAACAACCCCAGATGTTGCATTAGCTCTTAAAATCCCCACTAAATTAACCCCTAAAAGATAATCTTGACCATATGCTTGGCTATTATAAAGCAACTAGGCTCTGTAAAGAATGCAAGGATACCAAGAAAAGTCCTACACAGAGCAGCCCACCCCATTTTGCCATGTTGGAAAAGTCATGAATTTCAATGAGGGCCACACACTGGAATGAAGGGGCTTCTAAAAACAAAAAAGCTAGTAAGAATCTTGAAATCTGGCAAAAAAAAAAAAAAAAAAAAGAAGACACCATACCACATGCCAGATAATTTCTTCACACCCCAGATATGAAATCCTATGCTTTTAATTGTAAAACAGCCAGCCAGCTATGGGCTATTGTGCATATTTAACAACCCAGAGTAGATGCCACACAGGTACCACGCACATCTGCTTTCCAGGTAACCTGATTCCCATAATGACTGCTCAGGCCCCAGGTCCTCTGACTTCCTCATGAACCCTCTCTTTGGAACTTTCACTTCCGCTCTTTTTTCAACCCCGCACCTCCAGCTACCTGCATCCTCCCAGTCCCACTGCCTGATTCTTCCACACCCGAAAACCTGCCACCACCTTTACCAAACACAAGACAGACCTAGCGCCCTGGACGCCGTGGTGAGTTGGTCTTGGCGTCAGCTTATGTAACAGCAGGCTGCTTTGCCGACTCTGTGGGGAGAAACCAATGTGCTGTAACAAAGCCAGCCAAGATCACGTATTTCCACTCCAAGTGCAAAAGCAACCGCTCCCCGGCTCCAGGCAGAGATGTGAATGCAGACTTGTCTGTACAATCGAACCCCTGTATGCTGGTGAAAGGCTTTGCCCCCGAAGTCCAGAGTCAAAGCATTACCACAAACATTATTCAATGTGACAATGCAGCAAAAAGAGCAGGATGCAGAATCCCAGCTACAAATACTGAACTGGAATCTTCCTCTGTAGGCTTGACAAGAAGACAGGAGTCATTAGCTCTCCCAACAAGGTGGCACCGTGAGTCCACAATGGTCCTCTGAAGCCATCCTGCCTCCCTTCCACGTGGGGGAGGGGATCGACACACATTCTGTCTATGGCAATGGTAGCCACTGCACCCCCAGCCCCCTCAAGCTTTCCAGCGAGTGAAAGGTGGGCACTAGCCCTCCAGCAGGAGCCAAAGCAAGAAGGCTCCGAGTAAGGACATGGGCACGCTACTCTCACTACAAAAGCCAGCCCCGTGAGGTTTTCACTGAAGTCGCTCACGGAACAGTGAGTCAACAGGAGGCAAAGAGGGAGGTCTTCAGAGAAGGCACTTAAGGTAGAACATTAGCAAACCTCACTGGTTCCGATAAAAATGGGCCCATTCAATCTGACAGGAGGCCTGGTTCTAACTGCTCCTCCAGCGCTGACTGCACAGGCAGGCAAGGCTAACAACCAGGGATGTTAAGAAAGCATCGCCCTGGCCAAGGGCTGCAGGTGCCGCGAAGTTGGGGTGACTCTCCTTTCAAATGCTTCCCCCCACCCACCCACACACACATCCATTCTTTCCAGACCAGTTTCCCAAGTGACAGTTCAGAAAGTAGGTGCAGGCCTGTCAGAGCTGGCTCAGAAGCTTCTGGAAGGCCCTCGGTCCATTTCCCATCTGACTTGCAGCTTCCACCAGTCATTGCAAACAGCTTCGGCTTCTTGCGGTCACAGCAGCCTCGGCTCACGCTCACCAGCGCTGTTTCCATGTCACTGGGTGCGCGTGCCTGTCAGAGCCCTGGCCCCCCACGAACTTCACCTCCACCGCACCCCTTCTTCATGAGTCTTGCGTCACTGGACACCCACAGCAGGGGGCTGCAACAGTTCTGGCTAATGTCTGAAGAGGGCCTGGCCATGTCTGCCCCATAAAAGGCTTCACTCGCGTCTGGCAGGTGACGCAGAGGCCACAAGGAGGAGGAATGCTGAGGACTGCAGCCACCCCAGTGTCTCAGCCGACCTGCTGGTCTCATGGGTGGCATGTGCCAAGGCAGAAGAACAGCGCCACGGAGCCCAGCTTGGGCCGATGAGTGGGGGCGGGGGGCGGCAACACCGGATAACCGAGGCACTGGTCACCCAGCGGTGCCTGCTCTCTGAACACAAGACAGTCACTCAAAGGCAAGGAAAACAGGACACCCATTCCCCATCACAACCCTCTCACAACAGCTGAGCAGCAGTCAGTCATCTGCTAAGAGAACACCCCCATTATCCTGCTTCACCCATTTCCATGATCCATTTCTGACAGTCTCAGACACCGGCCTGACCACTGAGCAAAGAAGAAGAAAAGAAAAGAAGCCACTACAGTGAATTACCAACTGCTAAGTGCTGTAGTTACATGTGCTCCTGCAGTGTGTGCGTTCGGGATGGGAACCCCAGTGCCACCGTGCTGACCGGGGGACCCTGTCGGGGCATCAGGCGGCGAGGGCTCAGCCTCAAGCATGGGCCAGTGTCGTCACGGGGCTGGGTTACAAAGTGAGCCCTCTCTCACTCTCGTCTCGCTGTGACGCTTTTGGCCTAGCTATGACGTGACTAGGGGCCCTCATGAGATGTGGCCCCTGCGCCCTGCACTTCCCAGTCTCCAGAGCTGTAAGAAATGAATCTGTTCATTATAAATGATTCTCTCTATGGGATTCTGCTAGGCGACACAGCACAGATTGTGACAATAAGCGACAGTAAGTGAAATCATTCTCACTTCTCAAGGATGCAGTTACCTAATTTTCCCAAGTTATTTCTTTTGACAAGTGCCCCCATCATCCCCCACAAAAAGAAAAAAACTTAAAATGGTAAAGGTTATTAAAAGAAAAAAGACATTTCTCATAACTAGAATTTGTATCCCCATAATCGGTAAAATACAGAGAGCACAGTTTAACTGCTTCCTCAATTTAAAATAAAATTCTGTAAAACGTAGCATTTTCTACATTGTAGAGATGATTTCTTCTTAGCTGAGGAAATGCTGGATCAGAATACAGTGGTCTTCAAGTGGTTTTGAATTTTGCTTGTCCAAAGGTAGTCAGCCGCAGCGGGGTCTTCCAGACCCAACTCATGCTTCGTGGAAGCTCCATGCGCACCTGTTCTTCATCTGGGAAAGGGTGGGAGTCCACATCTGGGGGAGAAAGAAGTCACAATTTTTAAGAAGCACATTATCTAAAAGCTTGATAGCGCGCCAAATTGTTTATTAATCTAAATGTCTGTGGTGCTGAGAAGGGAACGCCAGGCAAACACTCTACCACTCAGCCCCACCCACATCCCCAGACTACTTTAAAGTACATTTAAAGCTTTTGGGGGTGGGGTACTGGGGATTGAACCTGGGTCTTCCCATCAAACTACATCCTGAGCCCCCACTGCTTCTCTTTAGAGATACGGTCTCACTAAGTCATTAAGTTCCCAAGGCTGGGCTCAAACTTGTAGTCTTCCTGCCTCAGCCTCCTGGAGTGCTAGGATGACAAGTACATGCAACCACACCCGGCTGATTTAAAGTCTTTCAATACGCGGCCACAGAGATGGAAATTTCAACATGAAACACTGACACTGTATGTTTCTCACTTGCGTCGGTACCCGTATCCTGATCTAAAAAGGTGAGTGGGCAGATACGCCCTAACGGTGCTGGGTCAACTCCCAGCCGCAGAGCTGGCAGGGATATGGAGCTGACTCACAGTGGCCAGGGAAGCCCAGCACCCCAGGTCTCACAGCCGCGCAGAAGCTCCTTGGGAAGAGAGCTCGGGGATCCTGGCCCCCGCCACCTGGCGCAGTGTCCCAGTGCCTGGATGCCGACAGATCATCCTGGCACAGCCTGCTAAAGCAGCGCTAATGACGGCTGCAGGAACAGGGCACTTGCTGCTCTTTGCCACCATGATCAGCCATCTCCCTGGACTGAGTGCCGCCTTACAGCTCCCGCACAGTTAATTCTGTATCTGATTTTAATGCTTAATGAACTGTAAACTAAATCTACTTGGAGAAAGAAGTACAGGGCAAGGAGAAAAGTTGCAAAACTCAATTAAGGCACGTTTTGCAGGGACAGTCACAAATGACTTGCCTGCTTTAAAATGAAAC
>RJWM01049853.1:0-10961 GCA_004363535.1 Dasyprocta punctata
GTGCTAGAGATTGAATCCAAGGCTTTTGAACTGAACTACAACCCCAGGGCTTTTTTTATTTTCATCTATTTTTATTTTTCTTGTTTTTGAGACCGGGTCTTGCTACGTTGTCCAGGCTGGGCTTGGATCACTGTGTGGCCTGGGCTGGCCACGGTGCTGGCTGATCCCCCTGCTTTAGCCTCCCGAGTGCTGGGACCTCAGGGGTGTGTACAGCAGGCCCAGCTTTTTAAAGCTTTTACTTATTTTCAGACAGGGTCTCAATAAGTCACTCATTTGCCCAGGTCGGCCATTTGGACCCTCCTGTTTCAGCCTCCTGAGTGCAGGGACAGCGACGCCCAGCAGGCAGAGTTTCCAAGGCGCGTGGGGCCGAAATCCTCCAGCTCCTGGGACCTCGTCCATGCCGTGGATGAGGGCACCAGGTGTGGGCACAGCAGGGTTTCTCCTAAGAGGGAGCAGAGAGCAGCAGGACTGCAAGGCAGAAGCAGGGTGAAGAAAAGCAAGAAGACGGCGCCGGCGAGCAGGGCCGCCCCACGCCCGGGAAGCGGAGGAGCCACCAGGCCCGTGCTCTGCCCGCCGCTCCCCGCAGAGAGCGAGCTCTGAGCTGGGCAAAGATGGCCGGGCTCCGCAGCCTCGAGAGAGGAGCACGGCAGGACCTGGGGACCCCGGGTGGGCGGCCTCCTGCGTCCCCTCTGCGCCTCCTTGACAGTCACTGCCAGGCGAGGTCGCTGCCCACGCAGCCTCCAGAGCTTGCCCGGGACCGGAACTGGTCCAAGCCCCAGCCAATAGCTCTCAGCACCGCGGGCAGGCGCGTCCTGCACTGGGAAAGGTTTCACAGGTCCTAAGCCATCTACGACGGAAGCGCACAGGAGCGGGTGTGGGGCACACACCTGTATCCCAGCACTGGGAGGCTGAGGCGGGAGGATCTCTGCGAGTTCAAGACCAGCCTGGGCTGTACAAGAGACCCTGCCTCAAACAAACAGAACAAAACAGACAGCAAAAACAGAAACAGAAACAAAGTAAAATCAGGAATTACTTTTATGTTTCCTGATAGATGTGTTTTGAAATTATGTTTTATTTTGTTTTATCTTTTTTTCTTTGAAATAAAATGGATTTGAATAAATAAATAGTCAGGCAAAGATCGGGGAGGGTGGGTCACGGAAGCTCAGATTCGATCAGCGCCTATGGTGCACAAGGGTCTGAATAGCAGAAGGAAACCTGCCGATTCACATAGCAAGCGCTGGGTCATCAGAGATTCAGTGAAATAAAACACAAATAAAGCAAATGGAAGCCGGATGTGGTGGCGCTCACCTGTAACCCCAGCACTGTAGGAGGCAGAGGCAGGAGGGTGGCAGGTTCAAGTCCCACCTGGGCAGTCTAGAGAGAATTCGTCTTGAAATAAATAGGCCTAGAGATAGCTCAGTGGGCAGGCATCAGAGTCAATCCCAGTACCATGACAACTTCAAAAAGCAAGCAAAACATAGATGTATGCTGCTTGAATTCTATTATTATTATTATTATTTTCACTTTGTTTCTTGAGACAGGATCTCTCTATGCAGTTCGGGCTGGCCTTGAACTCACTATGTAGCCCAACCTGGCCTAGAAATCACGCAATCCTCCTGCCTCAGCCTCCTGAGTGCTGGACACAAGTGTGTGCCTCACCACGCCCGGCTTCTCTCAGGCTCTCCTGAGCACCCCTGGGTGGCCGGCTCCCGGCGGAGGAGGGTGTGACTCACCAGCCCCCCATCACGACACAAGCAGCAGACCCCACACCGGGAGGAAGTGAGACCTCACGGGACCATTTTCCTTTGGATGCAGCTGAAGGGAGAAGGACGGCCGCGTCCTCCCCAGCAGCCTGAGCCGGCGCCCGGCCCCTCTCCACCCCGATGGGGTCCGGGTGAGACTGAGGCTTTGCCTGTGTGGTGCCTTCGCACCGATCGACCTCCACGGCCCTTTTTCATTTTGAGTTTGAGATGGGGGTCTCACTAAATTCTTCAACAGGGACTTGAACTTGTGATCGTCCTGCCTCAGCCTTCAGAGCTGGGATTCCCAGTGTGCACTGTCACACCAGCCCCTGCAGGGCGCTGTTCCTGGGACTCAGACAGTGTCTCACTGCATAGCCCAGGCTGGCCTTGAATTGGTGGTGGTCTTCCTGCCTCAGCCTCCCGAGTGCTGGGATACAGGTGTGTCCGAGTCCAGTTGAGGCAGGCCAGGCCGGGGAGGTGGAGGAGATGGCCCGTGAGCTTCCAGCTGCACTTCGGGGTTGGGACCGAGCCCTGGCTCCCTCCACGCAGCCTCCGGGGTAACGGCGCAGGGCTCTTTTCTTCCAGGCCCACTGCTGCCCGGTCCCCTGAGGACCCCCGACCCCTGCAGCGGCTGGCCAGGCCCCATTCCGGGGAGGCGCCCGTCTCTGTCCCCGCCTGTGCCTTCCTGCCTGCGGCGGGCAGCCGGCCTTGCGTTTTCCTCTGATACCCCCACTTCCTGGACGTTTCCACCCCCAGACACAAACCCCACAGCTCCTGGCTCCAGCGCCTGTCTCCCAAGGACCCGCGGGTGGGGGCCATTTCTTCCTCAGGGTCTCGGGTTGCGTCTCCTTCCAGTCCACACCCCTCCCACCCCCACACACACGTGCACACTCGTGCACACGCACATGCACGCACGCCCTGCTCTCGGTGTTAAGGGACTCACAGGCTCCGAGAGGTGACTGCCCGGGCCCAGGCTGAGCCGCCCTCCTGCACCGACCCGCTCCAGTCCAGGTAACAAGGCCACGCAGGCCACGTTCCCTCTGCCCCCGACACAGTCCTGTCAAGTTAGATTGGGCCGGGCATAGCAGTGTGCACCCATCATCCCAGCACCCAGGAGGCTGAGGCAGGAGGATCACCACAGTGGCCATCAGCCCAGCGGGCCAGGTGTGCGCCCACATCCAGGCGGCCCTTTCCTCAGCCCAGCCGGGGCCTAAGCATCGGCACTGGAGAAGCTGGGGCCGGGTGGCAGGACGGGGAGACGCAGTAGCACGAGTTACCTCTGGGCCCAGCCATGCACTCTTTTTGCCACGGCTCCAAGTCCTCCTCCTGAAAAGCGCCCTGTGGCCGCTCTGAGGCTCCGTGTTAGTATCTGTGGCTGAACACCGAATCCAGGGCCTCGGGGCTGCTCAGCGCACGCTCATGTCCCAAGCCCAAAGGTCTGCTGAAGTTCACAGAGCTCCGCTGGGGCTGGGGGTGCTCGCCTGTCATCCCAGAGCTCTGGGAAGCTGAGGCAGGAAGACTGCAATCCCAAGTCCAGCCTGGACAAGGTAGCAATTTAACAAGAGCTTTTCTCCCAGTGAAAACCAAAAAGGGCTGGGGACGGAGGTCAGCACAGGGCCATGGGCTCAGGCCCCGGCACCAGCACGAAAACACATTGCACAGAGCTCACCGGCAAACGAACACCCTCTCAAGCGGGCAACGGGGCGCACCGGGGCCGGGTCTCCCCAAAGATCCTGGGGCAGCAGCGGGGGCCCTGGGCTGCGTTTGCAGCACAGAAACAATACACGGAACCCAGTGCCCCAGTCACAGAGCCCAGTGCGGCCCACGTCCCCGGGCTGGGGGCCTCTCCCCAGGGTCCGGCCCAGTGAGGCAGGTGCGTGGCCTGCAGGACCCCGGGCCCGACTGCAGCAGCGGGAGAGGTGGAGCGGGAGGCTGCAGCACCCCCGGCACTGGGACTCGGCCCCCACGGTCCTCTCTCTAGCAGAGCCTGGCCGTGGCCACCTGCGCAGAGGCCGGTGGAGCAGATGGGGAGAAAAGGCCAAACCTGCTGCCCAGCCAAAGTCAGCCTGAACTACACAGCGAGACCCGGTCTCAAAAAATAAACACGGCACACGCCTGTAATCCCAGCACTCGGGAGGCTGAGGCAGGAGGACTGTTGCAAGTTCAAGACCAGCCTGAGCTACAAAGTGAGTTCAAGGCCAGCCTGAACTGCATAGTGAGACCCTGTCTCAAAAAGACAAAACAAATAAACAAATAAAGGAATTGCTAATAGCAGGGTGTTAACAGAAAGACTCTGGGTGGTGGGTGGGGCCATTATAGATGATTTTTATTTTATTATTTTTCTGAAGTAAATTTAATTTTTATTCTTCTATATAATACATGGATATATGGATAAATCTTTCTCAAAAGAGCTTGCAGCCGTGTGGCAATGTCCTTGGGAACATAACACATAAAGCAATAGCAAATGAGCTCTACAGGAATGGCAGCTGGACGTCGAAAACATAAGTTAATATTTATGGAACTTTACACATGCAAATAATATTCGATGCCTCATCGAGTCTCTTAACCTAAGTATCTCAACTGCTTTGCAGTTTGCACCCTGGATCGCCTGACTTTATGTATTGTCATATAAAATGCCTTTTATTTTTTATTTATATCTATTTTTTGTTTTTTTCTTTGAGACAGGGTCTCTTTAGCCCACACTGGCCTTGAACTTATGATCCTCCTGCCTCAGCCTCCCAAGTATTGGGATTACAGATGCGCCTGGCTATTTTATTTTATTGTATTTTTTGTGGGGCTGGGGGTGGAACCTAGCACAGTGTGCGTGCTAAACATGTGCTCTACCACTGAGCCCCACCCTCAGACCTACAGATGTTGTCCCCGTGATATAGGAAAAATGATCCCAGACCTCCAAATGATATGGGGGAATGAAACTCCCAACCTACTATACGTCTGGCTCGAGTTCGTGTTCTCTAAAATCGAAGAATGAATTTTAGGAACGACGGAGGATAAGAGCAAGATATATTTATTGAGGGAAAGAACGGAGGGTAAGAGCAAGATATATTTATTGAGGGAAAGAAAGCTTCTGTCTGAGGGACAGAAGGGGTCCCGAGCGGGTTGCCAAAGACTCTGTCATTTTTAGGGACTTTTATACAGTAAAACCATGATGGGGAAAAACTGGGAACTCGCAAGGCAGACGGGCATAAGGTGGGACATAACCATGGTTAACCAATAAGATTAATTGCTCAGGTAGAATTGATTAAATTAAGGACAAATGAGGAGGCGAGTCACGTAGTAAGCGAGGGATGCTTAAGGATAATGACTCTTCCTGTAAAAGGGTGGGATACTGATTTCTGACTTCCTCAGAGTGATACAGAACTATTTAGAATATCAACTCTTAACATAGGGGTGTATTTGTTTTGCCTTTTGTCTTGATATCTGGCCTGCAGGGAGAGGTGTGGGTCTCCTCCAAGGTCACCAAGACCTCTGGTTTTCTGTGCCCGTTTCCTTGAGGGCTTAGCCCTGTCTGACTGCCTATAATATTTCTGTCTAACTCAGCTGCCTGTAACACCCGGAGCTCCAGGTTGGATGCCAGGCAGGGAGGAAGAGGAAGGAAGAAAGGTCCCACAGGGGGACACACAAAATTCCAGCTACGAATCTCAAAACAGGTATCCTCAGGAGGGCCAGTGGCCAGGTGAAGAGGTGCACAGCTGTCATCCCAGCACTAGGGAGGCTGAGGCAGGAGGATTGCCACAAGTTTGAGGCCAGTCTGGGCTCCACAGTGAAACTCTATTTAAAAAAGAAAGAAAGAAAGAAAGAAAGAAAGAAAGAAAGAAAGAAAGAAGAAAGAAAAGAGAGAGAGAGAGAAAGAAGAAAGAGAGAGAGAGAAAGAAAGAAAGAAAGAAGAAACAGAAAAGAAAGAAAGAAAGAGAAGAAAGAAAGAAAAGAGTGAGAGAGAGAGAGACAGAGAGAGAGAGAGAGAGAAAGAGAAAAAGACAGCAGAAGAGGAGCCAGGCACCCAGGAGCACCAAGCACCGCCCGAGCTGCTGGGCCGGGACAAAGTGCAGCCCTGGGGAGCCGCCTGCTGCCACCGTGGGCTTGGACTTTGGCGTCCACAGTGCAGACTCGAGGAGCCATCACTGTTTCAGCCCAGGCTCTGCTGCTCTGGGCCGGGGGCCTCCGTGACCCCTCGGGTGACGCTGCCGGGCCCTGGGAGCTGTGGTCCTGCGTCTCTCGGAGGGACGGGCCGGACCTACCTGCAGCGAGCAGGGTTTTCCCCCACTGTAAGGTGCCGGGCCCTCCCGGCCCACACCGCAATCTTTTCAGCTTGGTCTTTGGGACAGGACTCTGTAGGCTGGCCTCCAATGTGGAGTGATTCTCCTGCCTCAGCCCACTGAGTGCTGGGATGAGAGCCGTGCACAAGCTCGCCTGGCCCAAGCTCACGCTTTTAACCGCCGCCCCACACAGAGCCAGGTGGTCTTTGTTTTCTGCTCCTTAGCACGTGTGGCTAAATAGGAACGGCAGGGCTCCCTGCCCACCCTTCTCCGCTCCCTTCAGCACAGCCAGAGGGTTTGTTGCATGCCTTCCTGTGATCCCAGTACTCTAGGAGGCTGTGGCAGGGGGATCGCAAGTATGAGCACAGCCTGGGCAATTTAATGACTTACCGAGACCCCCGTCTCAAAAGAAAACATTTAAAGAAAGAGCTAGGGATGCAGCTCTGTGCAGAAACCCTGGGTTCGATCCCCAGTACCAGAAAAGGTAAACAAGCTACCATCAGAACCCATCACAGACGTCACGGCTCTGCGTGCAGGTGTGGCGTCTGCGACGGCAGAGGGCAGGGGTCTGCCTCTCACCCAGGCTGGTGCTGAGCCCCTGGGGGCTCCGCAGCACAGGGAGGGGCTCGCAGCTGCCGGCCTCAGCCAGAGCCCTTCCGGCCACTAGGGGGAGCACGTGCCTCGGTGAACCATCTGAAGTACTTTCACTTTGGTTTTGGTTTTGGTTCGGTTTTTGGAGACAAGTACTATGTAGCCCAGGCTGGCCTTGAACCAACTACGCAGCCCAGGATGATCTAGAACTCATGATCATCCTCCTGCCTCAGCCTCCCAAGTGCTGGGAAGACAGGCGTGGGCCACCAGGCCCGGCATGACACTAGACCCTGGCTAGGGGCGGTTTTCTGTCCGCATCACTGATCCGAGCTGTGACTGTGCCACCACTGGGACGCCCTCCTCGACCCCATCATCCTCCCCTAAATTTCCAAGCCTAATCCTGTCTCGGCACGAGCGTTCCAGGCCCGTCTCACACACAGTGCACGAGGCTGTGACGTAGTTAAATCGCTCACTGACGCTGCAGAGCTGACGCCGGCGCGGGCCCGGACCCAGGGGAAGGTCGCTGTGTCGTTGTCTCCTGGCAGCGAATACTCCGAATGCTCCGCGCTCGGATCCATCCGGGACCGAGCACGTAAGCAGAGGGCGCCTTGCTGGAGTCGCTACTCAGGCCCGGATAATCTGCCCGGGGAAACCGGGGGCCTGCTGCACAGAGGCCCACGCCGGCGCCTCTCTCCTCGCTGCGTGTTGTTTCTTAACTCTTCATTTTCCTCAAAGAACTCGACAGCGATTTTTTTTCCAAACCTTTGTTTCCCGACCAGTGACCGAGCTTGGAATTACAAGTTAAATTTTTCCAAGGAAATAAGAGCAGCAGAGGCCTCGCCTCTTCCTGTTTTGCAGCATTGGGGTGTCCTGCTGCCGCGCTGGGCATCCAGGGACTGCCGCGAGGAAGCCGGGGCGCTCTGCTCTGCTCTTTCCGCACCCAAGGTCAGTGTGTGCCGACCGGAAGTCACGTGACGTGGCGGGCCTCGGAAGCCGGGGCGCTCTGCTCTGCTCTTTCCGCACCCAAGGTCAGTGTGTGCCGACCGGAAGTCACGTGACGTGGCGGGCCTCGCTCGGGTGACCTGATGACAGCTTTCCTGGGGAAGAGGTTGCTGTCCCTCCCGCTGGCCCTGGTTCCCCTGGGATTTGGTTCCCGGAGCTCTGGGTGAACTTCTGACCACCTTCAGCCAAGCTCAGGCCGCTCATCAGGGACCAGCTGAGCGCCCACGGAGCGGCCACCCGGCTGGGCTCGGACGGGAGCCCAAGGGACCCGGTAAACGGACACACTGCGTCCGGGGCAACTCTGTCCGAGCCCGTGCTTTTCAATCAAATGAGTCCCGGTGTTTAGCACTTCTTAGCAAATAACCATGGCTTTACACCTTGTGCTATTCCTTCTACTTCCTGGCCTCGCTGCAGTGAGAGCTATGATTTTTGGGTCACCCAATAATGACAAGCACAGAAGCCTTGGATAGCGAGATCTCTAATCATCCAGTTCCAGGCGGCTGCCCTTTCCCCGAGCAGGCAGCCACCCTAGTGGGCACTGCTTAGACTCAGCCCCATCTGCGTGTTCCATGCCTGGTGCTAGGACAGCGCTACACACACAGGCTGTGTCGTGCTTTCCAAGGCTCTACGTGAGTCATCTTACCTGAACTCGCCAGTGGCTCCAGGAGTGATACGGTCAGTGTGTTCTGTTGAGTCCCATTTTTAAAGGTGGACACTGAGACTTAGAACCATAAAGCAACTTTTCCAAGCAATAAACTGGTTCATGGTGCATCAGTGTGTTGGTCAGCTTTCTCCACTTACAATTTAAAGGAGGAGAAGTTCAGGGGGGCTCACAGGTTAGGGGGATTCAGTCCATGGATAGCTGGCTCCAAGGCGTGGTGGAAGGGCCCGGCAGAGCAAAGCCGATCACATGGTGGCAGCCAGGAAGCAGAGCAAGAAGGGAAGAGCCAGAGAGGGGGTCACACCTTCCAGGTTGCACCCCAGGACCCCCTCTTCTACGCAGCCCTACCCCCTAATAACACACTTAGCGAGATCCTCATGGATGGATCAGCCCATGGAAGAATACGGCACCCCGTGACCCAGTCGCCTTCTGAAAACCCCACTTCTGAACACATGAAGCTTTGGCGGGGGTCATGCTAGATAGAGCTGAACCGTGACAGCATAAGCGGCACGGGACGCCAGGTATGACGGTTACCTGAGTCAACCCGATGGGGAGCCACAGGTCTTCGGCTGCACCTGCGGGACCTGTCAGCGCTGCGCTTCTCGCAGGAAACCAGCCCACGAGTTTATCCCAGACTTGGGGTGAGTAGGGATGAAAGACAGAAAGTCATGGAATTAACACAGGAAGAGGGGCCGGGGGCCCTTGCCGCTAGTGGACAGAGAGTGCCGAGCCTTTGGTGCACCTCGCTGCTATTTAGTTAGACACAGCACGCAATTAGGGCGGCGGCGGAAGAGCGCCCTCCTCCCGCTCGGCTGGTCCGGCGCAGCCCCCTGCGGCTTGCAGAGCCAGGGCCCACAGAGGACGCGCCAGGACCCAACCCTCCAGCTGCCTGAATGAAGGACAGGGTCGGCTCCTGGAGCAGGTCTCCCCGGGGCTCCCCAAGTCACCTCCCAGACGTCGCTCAGCTCCAAGGCTGCCGGGACCCTCGACGACGGAAGTCCCGACTGCTGAGTGTCCGCCACAGAGGAAGGCCGAGCCCGAGGCAGAGCCGCACAGAGCCCAGCGGGCGCCTCGTGCACATCCACCCCATCCCGCTTCCTCCCAGCCTGACCAGAGACGCAGGGAAGAGAATCTGCGCGCCCCAGGGGCCCACCCCCAGAGACCTCAGGCCAGGCTCGCACTCCACTCCCCAGTCCCCACCCTGTGGCCACCTCCACTGAGTGTGGTGTGCACACCTTCAATCCCAGCACTCTGGGAAGCTGAGGCAGGAAGGCTGCAAGTTTGAGCCCAGCCAGGGTCATCTAACAGGAACCTCAGTGTGAAGGCCCCGGGTTCGTTCCCCAGTACTGGAAAAAAGGGCAGGATGGTGGGGGGAAGGGTCCTTCTACTCCAGTGCCAAGATGGGGACAGAAGCAGCAGTCTGGGAGTCTGGGATGTCGCCTGGCCTCTGCCCCCACGCTGTGGAACAGCTCTGCTAATCACACAGGACCCACCCTGCCCAGCGGAAGTCACCGGGTGCCTGGTATGTGCCGGGCGTGGCGGTGAGGGACGCTGGGACACAGGGAGTGCAAGCCGGCCTGCAGCGGGGTCACCCTCACCCTTGCCCTCGGGGCTCCCCTTCAGGGACAGCTGGGCCGGAGCAGCTGCGCCGTGATGACAGGACCGCCGGGGTGACGGGCAGGGAACAGCACCCACAAAGGCTCCCAGCTCCGACTCAGGGCAGAGAACTGGAAGGGGAGCGGGAAGGGGCCGGGTGGACAACGTGCAGAGTCCCAGAGGCTCCTTCAGCAGCCGCCGGCCACCGTGGTCACTGAGCCCCGGAAGGGTGGCTGGCCCCAGGTGAGATGCACACCCCACAGACCGGGTCTTCTTTTTGGAGACAGCGTCTCACTATGTAGCCCAGGACGGTCTTGAGCTCACTGTGTGGCCCAGGCTGCCCGCGTGTTCATGGAGATCCTCCTGCCTCAGCCTCGAGTCCCAGGATGACAGATATCATCTTCGGAAGACTGCAGTGAGCCTGGAGCCCAGTGGCTGGAGCCCAGGAGGGCACCTGCACCAGGCTAGGGAGAGGGGCTGGGTTAGATTAGACCTGTGCTGGCAGCACAGGGAGAGAAAATGTCCATGAAGTGAAGTCACTAACACAAATAGCATTTGTCCCCGTGAGAGCAAAGGCTGAACTGGACAATTCTCATCTTTTCGCTCAAAAATGGTGAAAACTGCAAGAGCTCACAGGAGCCAGTGTGGGGCAACTGAGTCACAAAACGGGCTCACTTTACCCTCGAGCCAACGGTCCCTACCGATCAAATGTAAGGAATCTAATCATAGCCTTTAATCCCAGCATTCCGGAGGCTGAGCCAGGTGGAGCATTGTGAGTTTGAGGCCGGCTTGGGCTACAACGTGAGCATGAGGCTGGCCTAAGCTACACAGTGCGACCCTGCCTCAAAAGACTAGGGCTTGAGCCGGGCGTGGTGGCGCACGCCTTTAATCCCAGCACTCGGGAGGCTGAGGTAGGCGGAGCGTTGTGAGTTCGAGGCCGGCTTGGGCTACAACGCGAGCGCAAGGCCGGCCTGAGCTACATAGTGCGACCCTGCTTCAAAAAACCAGGGCCAGGAGTTTGGCTCAGTGGCTTAAGCGCCTGCCCTGGCAGGCGCAAGGCTGTGAGTTCAATCCCCGGTGCCGCAAAAAAAAAAA
>RJWM01049854.1:0-10967 GCA_004363535.1 Dasyprocta punctata
GGAGTAGTATTCCATTGACTAAATGTAGTATTTTTTTATCCATTCCTCAGTTGATAGGCATTTGGGGTGTTTCCAAGATCTGGCTATTACAAATTGTGGAACATAGGTGCACATATATCGAAATGGCAGCAACTAGAAAGCATACTCCTAAGTGCAGCAAATCAGACTTGCGTGTATAAACACCATATTGCCTTGCTAGTATAAGAAGCTGAAAGAGTAAATCAGATCCAAACGTTACAATAGATATGGTAAAAGAGAAGGAAACTGCTCAAAAGAAAATTTTATTGTTTGATCAATCTTGCATATCTGTATCTGGTAACCTGAGCAATTACACTGAAGATAACAATATGCAATATAACAACTAGTGTTAAATTCCTATCATGTTGTTTTGAAATCCTGTATCACATTGCTTTTTTGTTGTTGTTGTTTTCATTTTGTTTTTGATGCTATTTTTTTGACTGTTTGCTTCTTCATTTTTCTGTTTTTTTCTCTTTAAAATAAAAATCCCCCAAAAAAGACCAAACAAAAAAAGTTAAGTTATCGATTAACATACAGCACTGATCATACAATTTTAAAAAGCAAAGATAATATAATGAATAAAATGTGCCTCTATATGTGTGTCTATATGCACACAGGGCACACACCAGCCTGTGGACATTGGCTTCTTCCATGGAAATTTAAATTTACATTTAAATTGTAGTTTTTTCATGCTGTGTGGTTTGCTGGGGCTTATTCAGGTTTACCATTTTCACCTGGTGAAAATTTCTGCTATGCTTGTCTAATTATGTGCAGGACGGTCTGAAGGACCGTTGGCTCCATGAGCTGGCCTGGTCGCATGTTCATGGTGACCCTGGGCTGACCAGGCCAGGAGCTGTTTCTCAAAGGCTACACAATTCTTGGCAGCAAACAACATAGACTTGGTTCTGAATCCCAGAATCTCCATGCTGATTCTTTACCATGGCTACAACGTTCAGTATCATCAAGTCTGCTGTAACTTGTGCCTTAAGTGGCAGGGCTGCTTATGCCCTGCGATCTCCTATGCTTCATGACCCCCTGAACTGGCAAATGCTGTGCATTTGATGTGGACTAGGACAGACTTCCTAGTTGTGGAATTCATTTTCTCCAAACCCTAAGAGTCTCATCAAGACACCGTGCCTCTTTCCTTGTGAATTGTACTAAGGAGGGAGTGTTCCAGTATGAACCTAAGCACACAGCCTTTGAAAGCTTGCCAAAGTGTCAAATTATTGGCTCGATAAAATTTATTTCATACACTCTGGAGCACAGTGTTTTTCTAAAGCTCATGACATTTTCGTAAACTGCTTGGCTGACCCTCTTTATGAGTGTGGTGATTTCATTAATGCAGCTGGTGGGCAAGGAGATGTATTTCTTATTTGCATTGTTTTTAATTTTTATTTTTATCAGTACATATTTGAGCACAAAACGGTTGCATTCATCATGGGGAGCTGGTACATGTAAATAACACACTTTAATATTACTTCCTTCCTCTTCTCTTCCCTTCCTTCTTCCCTGCCAATCTTGTGGTTCCTTTCCAGTTTGCAAAAGATCTATCTTCCCATTTCCTATAATCTCTCTTTTATTTTGCTCTTTAATTTATTCATATTTTGGGCATGGTATTTGAGGGATTCCTAAGTGACCGTGTTTCTATAGATTACTTATGAATCAGTGTAAGAGAATTAGCACAACCATGAAATAAAATTATGAATGAAACGTTTTCATCTGAATTGAATGTAAACTTTTTCAATCCTTTTTCTAAAGAGAATATAAAAGAATCCTTCCCCCAATCATTGAGTGCATTTCATATTTCAGATACTGTAAATGATCCCATATGCAATAGAGCCCTAGTATTGGAGTTATTATTGACTGAATTTGAGGGAGTCTGAAGGCATTCTCCAGAGTCCATATCCCCAAGTTAAACTGACAGAGGCACAAAGAACTGTACTGAAAACTTCCTGCTTTGTGTGGTAGTCTGAATTTTGAGATTCAATTACTTTGGAGTCCTGCTGCCTACACTGATTCTAGAAAGCTCAGATCCATAGCAGCATCATATTCAAGTGGGCTCCTCACCAAGCTGGAATCTCTCTCACCAGTGCAATTTTTTTGGGGGGTACCAGGTTTGAACCCATAACCTTGCGCCTGCCAGGCAGGTGCTTAAGACACTGAGCTAAATCCCTGGCCCTATTTTTCAGGACAGGGTCTCACTATGTAGTTCAGGTTGGACTTGAACTCACTTTGTAGCCCACGCTGGTCTCAAACACACAACGATCCTCCTGCCTCAGCCTCCCTAGTGCTGGGATTAGAGGCATGCACCACCATGCCCAGCTTCTCTCACTAGTGCATTTTTATTGCTTTAGTGGAAAAAGTGATCTTTGGGTTTTCTCAGGAACACAGTCATCTCATACCTTCCTTGGTCTTTTATTAAAAAGCATTTCAAGCATCTCTGCATCTCTGAGCCTTTGAGCTCCTTCCTTAGCATCTCCCACAGCAATAACGGCATCTCCACCTCACTTACGAAGCACTCTCATTTTTCCAAGAACCAAGGAGCCATCCCACTGTAACTATGAAAGGTCCAGTTTCACTGCTGCCTGATGAAGCCGAGAAACTCAAAGACACAGTGATTGGGGAAAGAAAGAACTCTATTGTCAACGTAGCAGCAAGTCGGATGATGGGGCTTTTGTTCTGAAAAAGTCATTTTGTATTGGGTTGGAAGTGCAAGACTTTTATGGTGATTTTGGAGGAAGCATGTTGCATGTTAGCCCTTGGTTTAGTTACATATTTCAGGTGGTCTGCCTTCGTGACACAAAGGCTGGTGTTATCTGTAGGTCAAAGAATGTTCTAGCTTCTATATATCTAGAGAAACGTATTGACTAGAATTTAGGAAGTCTTCATAGTTCACAACCTTTTTCCAAGGGTAGCTAATTCTTTGGTTATTAAGTGTAATAAAAAGACATCTTTCATCCAAAAACAGATAGAAAAAGACAGCTGTATCTCAATCTAGGAGAAGATAACTAAAGGGAAGATAACGGAAAAGCACCTTTTGCTGGAGAACATAGCAAAATGGAACTTTCTAAGAACAGTTTTCACCCCTTAGGTGGCTTCAGCATTATTACAGACAGCTAAGTTAGTGGGAAACTAAAAATATATTGTTCAGTTGTGTGACCTCCAAATTTGGTGATCTTCAAAGTCAACTAAAAATAAGTGAATTAAAAGGGTTTATTTAGACTTCCTTCAGTTTCACTACTGTTGCATTAAGATCAGTTCCTAATGTTTGTCTGGAAGCTGATTTTGTTCCTGACCTTTTGGGTGTGGCACATGTCTGCAAATTTTTCCTTACTCAGCTTCACATTTACTCGCACTCTAAGTACATTACCGTCAAGGTACATTCATTCACATTTTCACAGAAGATATTAAGAAGGTCTCTAAGACAGTATAAAACGCTTTCTGCTATATTCAACTCATAAAGCTCAACAGAGAGAGTGGTGGGAGAGAGAGAAAGAGAGAGAGAGAGAAAGAGAGAGGGAAATGAGGATGGAAGGCAACAAAATACCTTCTAAAATTCCTAGCTCCCTCAAAGCTGACCAATGGGGCACTGAGAGAAAGGAACTCAAATGCCACACAGCTGAATTATCTGAAATGATAAGAAAGGAGATGAATAGATAATAAAGTGCTTGGCAAGCTCAAAGAGGATGCAGATAATGGACTTACTAAAGAAAACACTCAGGAAGTATGAAGAAGACACTAATGTAGCTTAGCTGAACAAAATATAACAAAACAGGAATAATCAGTTTAGCAAACAATTAGAGGCCAAGAAAAAGTATCAGACAGAAATCTGGAAGATTGAAAATTGTATTGAGAGTATATCCTTTGTGTGGAAAGAGAGTCAAAACCAGAAGATATGGCTGATATCAGTGACCCTTAGCTCAGAGATGCCTTAAAAACAGGAAAAGAACATGAAAAATGGGTCTAATAACTACTGGATGACAGAAGACCAATCTGAGATTATTTGCAATCAGTGAGAAATCTTAAGCACAAATGGAATAAAACCTGTTGACAGAAATGATAGCAGAAAAATTTCCAAATACAGGGAAAGAATTTACCATACTTGTAATTGAGGCATATAGAACCCAAATAAAAATCTCTCCAAGATGCATCAGAGTAAAAGACCAGAAATCCAATGCAAGAATATTCTCTTAAAAGCAATTAGAAAAAAGTAATGAATCACTTATAGAGATAAAATCATTAGCATTATATCAGACTTGTCAATGAAATCTTTAAGGATGAGAGAACATGGAATGAAAGGTTTTAAGCCCTGAAAGAAAATGACTTTCAAATTAGGATGATATATCCTGCAGAACAAGGAACTATCATTCAAAACTAATGGAGCAATAAGATCTTTCCAGGACAAAGAGCATCTCAAGAAATTCATGACCATCAAGCCAGAAACACCAAGAATTCCCAAGGATATTCTAGAAATAGACAATGAATTCAACTAATAAAAAAAATCTAAGAATGAATGCAGTGTACAGGCCATGCAGTTTAGAAAAAAGGAATTAGTAATAAGAAAATGCCATTACATGAATGAGTAGCACTGCACTCATGTTTGGAGGGCTGTCGTCTCCATCCTGGAGTTATTTTCCACTGTTCCAGGCTTTTTGTCTTATAGAAAATGGTGCTGCATTTTGAGCCCTTCTCCAACTGTCTCCTTATCACTGTGCTTACTTTGGATCTTGCCCAAGCTGACTGAGAACTCCTTAGCTTAAGGAACTCCCTCCTTCAGCCTCCTGAATAGCTGGCATCACAGAGCCTGGCTCACTGACTAGTCTAAAAGCAGGTTCTATGAGTTTTCTTTATAGGTTCAAAGACACTAACTAGTAAACTGTTGAGTCATGGCCACAGTGACTCTATGTGAACAAAGAAAACAGCGTCTTTGATTTCTTTAAGCCAAGCACTTGCTAACGAATGTGTTCTGGGAGTAGTGCTCCACGTTGTCATTCAGAAGATGCATAAAATATCAGATCACCTTTCTCTACCTATGTACCCTGTAGGGTCTGCCCTGCCACACTGTAAACTGTAGGAAATAGTGATTGCCTTACATTTGTCTCTATGGATGCCCTGCTTACTGAGCTTCTCATTAGGTTTTTGGACAAAGCTACTTAATGTTGATCTTACCTATAAAGGGATTGGAGCAGCTCAGCTGAAAATTCCAAGTGCAGTCTCTTCTGAGTTGTAAGGCAAACTATTAGCTGTGAACCACTGTAACAGTGAAGAAATGTTTAACATGGCCAACTTGCAAAGGAGTAGTGTAAACATTATCATTCTAAAATGGAGAAAGCAAGATAGAAAGGAATGGGATCCAAGAAAGAGCTAAACCTAGCAGGGCAAACATTAAGTCCTGTAGTTCCATGTCCAACACAAGGACCAATCTAAGGCAAGATGTGAATTCCAAAAGGCTTGGACAGCCACAACCCTTCACAACCGCAGGTATTTGGAACCTGCATGGCTTCTCTCTTGCAATTCTCTCCACTACTCTCTTCAGTCTTGCAATTTTCCTCAAATGTTCCACATTCCTGGCTTCTCCAAGTTTCTGGGGCCTCCACTGCATGCTTGGCTTCACTCTCACAGCTTCATTCATTGCCCTCTCAGAAACACACGAACTGACCTCCCAAGTCTTCTTCTGAAATTTGAGTGTAATCCTTTCTGGCCCCACAACATTTGCATCCTGCATGCATGTAAAACCAGCATCATGTGAATGACACCAAGTCTACCACCAGCCTGTGCAGCAGCCCAGCCGTGTTGTATCTTGCTGGCAGTTGCAGGGCCCTCTGAGATCCTGAATGGCTGAGCACAGTGAACTGAATTCTGGGGACTCAATTACCACTCCCAGGCTGCTACTGCTCTGGAGCATGGTATTCCGGGGCTCCTTTCACACAACAGTCTTTCAGTTTCCCATGAGTCTGCAAACAGTGGACTCCTTTGGATTTCTCCCATACCCTCAAAGAATTCTTTTATTGTCCAGGTCCAAAATACTTGGCTTCTTTTTAATATTAATATTTTTATCAGTGAAGTTCTCCACTACTCTATTTTGCAGTCTCCAACTTTAATGGAGCTTCCTTTCTGGCCAAACTTAAAACTTTTAAAATCACTTAGCTACAGTTTTTGCTCTTCCTTCTCACATTTGCCTAAAGCCAAGGAAAGGTGCTTGTGGTACAGATCAGAAGTCTGAAAGCTGAAATTTCTAAAAGGTGTGGGATGTTACTACCTACAAGAGAGTTTTATTTTACACAGTTTCCTTGATTCAATCTTCAAAACCATTGTCTCAAAAAGTAATAAGCTCTGGGGATCTGTGGTACAGCCTGGTGACTCTTGTTATGAATAACGTATGATGCACTTCGAAATTTCTAGGAATGTAGAGCTTAGACGTTCTCACCACAGAAAAAGTGATAGTTCAGGGTGACACTGTGTTAGGGGCAAAGGCTACTAGCCAGCCAAGATAACTGTAAACAGTTTAGAAATGGACTCAAAGCATGATGGGCCTCAGAGAGAGACTAAGATGCAGGTAAAGTGAACATTCGATTTTTATGCAGTGATGAGTACCTATGAATACCTGAATGAACACCTGAAAAATGTATTTGGGTCAAAACATACTCATATAAGAGGAAATCACAATGTAAACTGTAAATACATGTTTTCCTTTTTTGTGGGGTGGAGTAGTGTGGGGACTGAACCCAGGTCCTCCTGCATGCTAAGTGTGTACTGTGGCACTGAGCTACACACCAACTCCAATCTATATCATTTTTCATTTGTCAACTCTACCGTAGTGAGTCTGAATAAAGAAGTTTAATATGGTCTCTGTAGGCCTGACCTCCTGAGCTTCCGGTTCCTCGAGGAATACGGTGGCAGTTTACTCACGAGTCTTTACAAACATCTCTCCTGGGTACAGTGTAGAACCCAATTAGTGCTCTCCTTACTAACTCTCCTGGAAGGCGCAGCTGCAGGATGGTACTGCACACTGTTTGTCTTTGCAGTACCTGAAGAGCCCGAGGAGGACAAATTTTAGGAATATCTTTTCATAGTGGGAAATGTTGTCTTTGTAATTCACTATGAGTGTGCTGTTTTCTTTCAACGACATAAATTGAGTGTGTATTTTGGCAGAGAAAATTTCATGTGGTTACAGATACTGAAAGACACACAGGCTTGTAGAAGTTGGAGTTGAGATGTTTTACCTTTTTCAGCTCTTGATTTCTTCACTCCATTTATGATTTATTGTGTTATAAGTAGAAAACAAACGTGAATCTGCTGACTTGTGTTTTCAAGCTGTTTGTGACCAAAGGCATGTAGAATCAAGACCTTTTATCAAAGAATATCTTTCTGTTGGGTAAGACAGTTAAACACAACTGGATAGACTTTTCCATGGTCAGCCACTACTGGTTCACACAAGATTTCTGGCTGAGCAGAAGTATGAAAAAAACTGAAGAGTTCCCCTTGGTGTGTGTAGCTCCATACCTTTGTTTACAGGGGCAGGTATTTGAGAACACAGGTATATATATTTTAGTTTCAGCTTTATAAATTGTTTTGTATAACTTTAATTTAGTGTGACCCACAAAATACTTTCTTTATGAAATAGGTTACAATTCTGACTATGCTCGAATTGGTTTTTGTGTTTAAGAAGTGTTAAATTTTCTAAACATTTTATTAGTAAGATGAAGTTTTACTGATTGGTCTTCATAACCTCTCCAGACCCTTTCTGTTTGAAGCTTCATTACCTCTGAGATTACAAGCAGTCAACACCTTTCCTTTTCAATTGTTTCTGGTTAATTGAAATCCTTTTCAAGCTTCCTACCAGGGGAGACAGTTGTTAGACTTCTGCCAGTCATTTTGCAGCACACATGAAGGATAATCTCTCTTTTATAGATAACTGCCACAAGGTGTAGCAAAATAATGTAAGGCACTTTTCACACATCAACGCATTCTGGGACATCTGCATAGGACCAGTTTTGAAATTCTGCATATCACACTGATATTTAATTATCATAAATGGTTATTTTAAAAACACATACTGAGTAAGTAGAAGAAATATGCTTCACACCTGCCTTTGCTATTGGGTGGCACACAAGACTGTACGTAAGCTTCTTGCGAGCTTACAGTTTGGGTGCAGTGGCATTTTTGTTTCTCTGCCAATACCATCATTTTAAAAACCCTTTATTAGTTTAATATATTTTATTCTTTAGTTTTAAAGTTATTATCATGCATTTGTCTATCAACTAAGTCATAGACTTTCCCATCATTTTAATTATTTATGTATTGCCTTAACTCCTATTTGAGGTGGATTTTCAGTTCCATTTACAGCTGAGGAACCTGGAGAGTCTGAGGCTTGCTTCTGGTCAGATACCTATGAAATCTATAAGCTGGAGTTAGACCTCATTCTCAATTTTTGAAAGTCTTGTTCTTTTCATGTAGCAAGTGAGAGCTCACTCAATAGATGTAAGAAAATCAAGTACCCATATTTCTTTAGAGTCCCATATGTTTATTTTGCCAAACTAAAAGTAGAAGAGAGTTGTTTAGAAAACTGGAGGCTAAGGTAACATTTTGATCAAATTTTTCAAAACTTTAACTGAATTTTGCTCTGTGTAAATAATTCAGTTAATTAACTCCTAAACCACAAAATGCACATCAGAGAGATATTCTTTGAAATTGGTTGTGATAAATATTTTCTGATCATTATAGTGTAGTCTAGTTTTGAGATACTGTTGTCAGAATAGGTACTGGCAAAACGGTTCATATGTTGTTTTGAAAGATTCCTACTCTGTTTTGTGGGTCTGGCTAATCATCATGCTAAATGGAAACACTTAGTGCCCCTTCACATAATCTGCAATGTAGGATTCTTGGATGTCTGTATGAAAATAAATGGAGCCTCTCCCCTAAACCCAAATGACCCCTGCAGCTAAGGGGAGACTCAGCCACCCTTCCCCAACACCTGGATGAACTCAGCAACCCACAAGGTCATAGACTGACCCTCCTGGATTCCTGGAGGACCTCAGCAGCTGAAGGGAGTCTCTGCCATGCATCCCTCTCACCTGGACAACCTCAACAGCAGATGGGATCATTGCTCGCTCCTTACCCACAGTGGGACCGCCTCATCAGCTGAGGGGAATCTTGACCACCCCACCCCTACCCCCAGATGAACTCAACAGCTGACAAGAGAGTCAGGGACCCCTTCCACCACCTGCAGTACTTTGGTGAGCTGGTGGGAGCCTTGGCAACCACCCTACCCACCCAGAAGACCTTGGTGGGCCAGCCAGTGTGTGGTGAGTTTCCCCCAAACAGAGGGCCTCTGGGTGGACAGGAACCTTGGCAAACCCTACCCACTCCCAGAGAAATTTGGTGAGCTGGTGAGAGTGCGGGTGACTCCTTCTTTCACACTGACAACCCCAGGTGTGCTGGTGAGAGTGCTGAGAGGCCTCCCGTCTGCTGGACAAATCTGACCAGGCCTATGAGATCCTCAGTGACACAGAAGGGTCATGGCTGTGGTGCACTGTAGATGGCTGGGACTGGAAGCCTAAAACACCCTGGAGTCACAGTAACAATACAAGGTGAGGGTTGGTTCACTTCAACACTCCTCAGCTAGTGCAAGTGTAGACTGGTGCAACCAATTTGGAAAGCAGTGTGGAGATTTCCTGTAAAAATAGGATTGAAGCCGGGCATGGTGGTGCACATCTTTAATCCCAGCACTTGGGAGGCTGAGGTAGAAGGAGCATTGTGAGTTTGAGGCCAGCTTGTGCTACAACACCAGTGCAAAGCTGGCCTGAGCTACATAGTGTGACACTGCCTCAAAAAACTAGGGCTGGGAATTTGGCTCAATGGCTTAAGCACCTGTCTGGCAGGCACGAGGTTGTGAGTTTGATCCCTGGTGCCAAAAAAAAAAAAAAAGGATTGAAGGAGCTGGGTGTGTTGGCACATGACTTTAATCCCAGCACTGGGAAGGCTGAGGCAGGAGGATTGTTGTGAGTGTGAGACAAGTCTCAGCTACAAAGTGAGTTCAAGGCAGCCTGAACTGCATAGTGAGACACTGTCTCAAAAAATAGGGCCAGGGATTTAGCTCAGTGGCATAAGCACCTGTCTGGCAGGCACGAGGTTGTGAGTTTGATCCCTGGTACCAAAACAAACAAAAAAACAAATAAAAAATAGGATTGAAGGTTCTATTCAATCCAGCTATTCCCCTTCTGAGGATTTTCCCAGAAGAATTGAAGACTTCATGCCACAGTGATATATGTGCACCCATCTTTATAGCAGCACCATTTGCAATAGCTAAACTTTGAAAAAGCCCAAATGCCCATCAGTTGTGAAATGGATAAAAAAGTTGTGATAGTTTTGTACAATGAAGTACTACTCAGCTACAAAGAAGGATAAATTTGGGGTTTTTGTAGGTAAATGGATGTAACTCAACACCATAATCATAAGTGAAATTAATCAAACTCACATGTTTAAATATTGTATTGTTTCCCTAGTGTAAAACAAAGAAACAAAGAAACAACAACAACAACAACAACAAAACTGAAAGAGTGATAAGATCCAAAATGTGCAATAGATGCTGTGAAAATGAAAGGGAAAGAAATTGCTTAAGAGGAAAGAACAAGTGGGATGGGGAAAGGAAAAAAGGGAGAAGGGAAAAGATTGTATGTATATGGGTATGTATACATATGCAAGATAGCTAACTATACTACTAATCTCTGTAAGCTCATCGAAAAGAACAATTTGTGCTTTCATTGTTTGATTGTTTGATCATTTTTTATGCCTAAATTTTGGAACATGCTAAGGTTTATACATTGTGTCAACTTGAGAAGTCTAGCAGCTTAATTAAGTAACTCAGCAGCTCTACATCCTGGGGTGTAGAGCACAGTTACCTGGTCATTGTTACAATTTGAGAAGGTCAGAAGTTTAGCTGAGAGACT
>RJWM01049855.1:0-10962 GCA_004363535.1 Dasyprocta punctata
ACAGAGACTCAACTAGAGACTTCTGGGGAGATGGCAGAACAGTAAGCACCAGAGTAAACAGCCTTTCTGAGACATACAGTCCAGATTCTGGAATACAGCATCATGGGGAAGACAAGAAGGAAAGAAGTGGGTCCCCTGGACCCAGGAAGAATCTAAAGCAAGAACTGAAGCCCACAAGAAAGAGTAAAAAGAAAAACGAGGAAGGACATAGCTGGCAGCACCTTCGCCCAGAGTCAGACACACTGTGTGAGAGGAGCTGCTGCAACCTGGGGATGCACCATCAAGGTGATGTGGTGGCAATAACCCTGGAGGCCTCTGCGGAGAGTGGCAGCATTGGAGGAGAGTGGCAGTGAACGGGAGCAGCAGACCTGGCTGGCAGTGACTGCAGAGGACTCAGTTCTCCAGTGGGAGAGAGCAATTGGCCAGGAGCCATTTTGGAATCAGGCTGGATAAACCGAGAACTAGAACTGCTGCCAGCTTCCCCCAGCAGCTCCTAGCTGGGCGCAGACCAGTGGAAATTACTCGGGCTGAGCCCTGCCCCCATGCACATTCTAGGGGCCACCTTGGAGGTTCCCTGTGGGTAACCCCTGAAGGCTGTGGCTGGCTCCACCTCTCCACAAACTCCAGGGGCAGTAGTGGAGGATTCCCACTAGAGACCAGCCCAGGTCTGTAGGCAGCAGCCAGCCTTGCCCCTGTGCACATTCTAGCAGCCATTGCGGAGGTTCCCTGCAGGTAGACAGCTTGGTCTGGAGGCAGTGGCCCACGTACACTCCAGGGGCGGTAGCGGAGGATCCCTGCTGGTGATCAGTCCAGGTTTGCAAGCAGTGGCCAGCCCCACCCCTGTGCACACTCCACCAGCCATCAGGGAGCCAACACAGGTTGGGAAAAGCAGCAGACAGCCCTGCACCTGCATACTCAATGGCCACCATCAGATATCTGTAGTCAGCACTGTCTAGAAGAACCAAACAGTCTCACTTTAGAAAAATTATAGCCAATGTGGGAAATGCCTAGGACCCCAGGACCCACTTGTCCAGAAGAAGCCAGGAATATGTCAAGATGAGGAAGCAAAAGGCAGTCTCTGGCTTCCAATCCAAGCAGAGCAGGTCCAGGAGAGTCAAACACAGAAGAGATGGGGAGTCGCACACCTGAAGTTTCTGAGGTGATGGCAACTGAAGTGAGGAAACAACTTCATGAGGCTATAAAAAAAATTAGAACAAAGCTACTAACTCAGGTAAAAGAAGAAATGAAAAACATAATAAAAAAATTGCTAGGCATCTCTAAAGAAGACATAGATTAAAAAAAACAGAGGAACATAGGAAAATGAAGGAAACCCTGAATGAACAATACAAAAAAGATTTAGAATACATGAAACAGATTCAAAAAGATATCCAGGAAATTAAGAACTCCATTGAAAGCTGGCAAAACCACTTGAAAGAAACTGACAATAGCTGATGTGTTTTTCAAACCTTTAAGACAGGTTTGTAGCTTGTGATCGTGAAAGGAAAGATCTCTTAAAAATAACAAGGAACCTGGAAGTAACAATTCAATGGCTGCAAGACAACCCAAAGAAACATAATTTAAGAATAAAAGGTGTCAGTGAAAAAGCAGGAGTCAACACAAATGACATTAAAAGTCTATTTACAGAAACAATATCAGAAAACTTCCCAAGCATGGGAAAAGGAAGTGACATTCAGATAAGTGAAGCATATAGAACTCCAGCTAGCCATAACCCAAATAAATCTACACCCAGACATATAATAATCAAGATCCCAGAAATTCAACACAAAAACAGAATATTAAAAGCTGTGAGAGAAAAGAAACAGATCACCGCTAGTTTCTTGCTTGTCTCTTTTGCTTGTTGTTTTTACTATATATGTCGTTTTTTTGTTGTTGTTGTTGTAGTTTTTGTTTGTTTTGTTTTTCTTCGCTTAAATAAAATGAAAAAAAAAAAGAAACAGATCACCTATATAGGAAAATCCATCAGAATCACAACAGATTTCTCAACACAAACCATCAAGTCAAGAAGAGCTTGGAGTGAAGTATTTCAAGTCCTGAAAGAAAACAACTTCCAACCCAGATTGAAGTACCCTGCAAAACTATCTTTCAAAATTAATGGAGAAACAAGATACTTCCATGACAAAGAACATGACCACCAAACCAACCCTACAAAAAATACTGAAGGGCATTCTAGAGAGAGATAGAAAAGACCAGAAACAGTGGCAGAGCGGTATCACCAAGCAGGGTAGACAATTGAATGGAGAGGAAAAGTAGGCAGCCAACAGCAGGAAAATAGCATGACAGAGATGAGGCAGTGCATGTTGGCCATAAACATTAATGTAGATGGCCTCAATTCACCAATAAAAAGAAACACAGGCAGAGTGAATCAGGAGACAGGATCCATCAATATGCTTTATACACGAAACACATTTAACTCAAAAGGGGGTTCATAGACTGAAAGTCAAAGGAGAGAGAACAATGCTGTATGTGACAGGGAACAAGAAAGAAGTGGGGGTAGCTTGCCCATTAGCTGCAGAGTTGACAAGAAAGATATGGCATTTTTATACAATGGAAAGCTACTCAGCTATAAAGAACGATAACCTCGAGGCTCTTGTAGGTAAATGAATACAACTTAAGATCATGCTCATAGATGAAATGACCCAGAGTCACATGGGTGAACATCATGTTGTCTCCCTAGTACAAAAAACTAAAGGAGTTAGTAAGATTCAAAATACACAATACATATTATAAAAGTGAAAGGGGAGGAAGTGTCTAAAAAGGGAAGGCAGTGGCCATTGTTAATCTATTATTGTGATTTGAATCCCATATTGTTTTCATTGTTCTGTTTTGTTTGGTTTTATTCTATTTTGGTTTGTCTAATTTTATTATATTTGATGGCATGGATAGTCATTTCAAAGATAACAAAACACACTACAGTAGCCATTAGTGATATCCTATCACCTTGTTTTGAAGCCCTATATTGCTTTCATTGTTTTGTTTTCAGTGATTTTATTCTATTTCGAATTTTTTGATTGTATTATGTCTGATGATATATGCAACTACTTAGAAGATAATAAGAGGCATTATGGTAACCACTGTTATTTTACTATTGTTTTGAAATCCTGTATTATTTCCATTGTTTTGTTTTTATTGATTTTATTCTGTACTATTTTGTTTCATTATATTATGCCTGATGGTATGGGCAGTTATTTTGAAGATAACAAGAGGTATTATGGTAGCCACTATTGATTTCCTTTTATCTTATTTTGAAGTCATGTACCATGTTCATTGTTTTGTTTTGATTGACTCTGTTCTGTTTTATTTTGTTTGGTTTTATTCTCTTCAAAATAAAAAAATACAAGAGAGAGAGAGAGAGAGAGAGAGAGAGAGACTCAACTAGAACTGAATCTTGCCCAAATATAAGTAAGAAGAGGCTTTGTACATGCTCTACTGGGGAGAGGATTGCATGTTATTGGTTGTGCAAAGACTGCTGTGCATCATAATAAGTGAAAGCTTAATTTTTCTATGGTTCTTATTTGGAATAGATAATTAAAAGAGACTGCATGCAGATGCTAAATTAATAATTCATAATGTCATGGATTGTTCTGTTGACATAAGACTGTTTACAGAAGTTTTAAAATAATTTTTTGGACTAAATGAATGTTTACCAGTAATAAAATGGGTTCAGGAAGCAGATTAATAAGTGTGTTAAAAGATACCATGCCAGTCAGAGGCAAAGCCAGGATCAGAACATAGGAGACTGACTCAGAAAGCCTTCTATTCTCCAATGCCTTACACTCATCTTCCTAGGGTTATAGTGACAAATTCCAGACACTGTTTGCGGTACTTAATAGATGTTGTTTCTAATTCTCTCAGCGACACATTGAGGCAGGCGTCACTATCCTATTTTCTTGAAGCTCATGGATATCTGGGGACTTTCTCCATGGCTGCAAACAGAACAAGTGGCCTGGGGTTTGAGTCAGCTGCAACTGCCCATAGAGATCCTGTTCATCTTGTGACTGGGACAGTGGCTTTTCAAAGATGGCAAGTAATTCTCTCTCCCAGGGATGCTCCAAGGCCTCCCCTTGCACTGTTGATGAGACTCTGTCTCCCTCATGCACCATCATCACCCGACTTCCCCTCTGTGCCTCTGGCTCCAGGCACAGTTAGGACCTGTCAGCTCCCCTAAGGGACTCACTGCTTCATATATCTTAACATGTGCTGTTGTCATGCTTAGAACTCGCTTCCGTTCCCACCTCTAACCCCTCTATTACTGAGAAGAAATCTTGTTTATGTCCCATCCATCCGTTTCAACTTCTCTTTCTGTGAATCAACCCTTCTCTGCTTCATCCAAACACCATTATTCTCCTGACTCCGCAACGAATGTTCATAATACGTGCCTCTGTAATCATGCTGATCATACTGTATTGACACTGTTCATTTCTAGCTCTGTCTCTAACCACACATGGAACTCTTCAGGGCAAAGATCCTTAATCACTCATTTTATATCTTCCATGCCTCTTTCAGAGTTGGCATATCACCAGTTTTCAAGAATGAATGAATGATCAAATATGGAAGAGTACATCATAACCTTCCACAAAGAGATGCAAAGTCCTGAAAATGAACTCAACGCTGCCTCTGCTGTCTCAACAATAAGGTCAAGGGCATATGGCTCCTCTCTCCAAGAGTTTTCCATCTTGTTATTAAATGTATCTTATTGAATTCATGGATGAACAACATCAGGGACCTGGAGTGAAAGCTGGCTTAATCTCAATGTCTAAGTGAGTTAACGGGCCAGAAATCCAGCTGAGCCTCTTCTGTCACTGTGTAAGAAAACATAGGAAGAGTCTCATAGTAAACTACCTTAATGCCCAATACTTGTTCCACAAAGACATTTTCATCAGCTGTGTATAAACGAATTGGATACATGGTTTAATCCCCTTCCCTTTTGCTGTCTCTGGGCAATTCAGAATACAGAATATAAACCTGGCAGTTAACCAATTAATTTGATTGGAATAAACAGCCAAATTAGATAATTAATGATCATGTTTGCCAAATTTCCACTTCACGGTTTTGCTGGGTAGATACGGCCCTGAGGCTATAGATACATTTATAAGCAAATTACCCAGTTCTCATGGTGAATCTGCCTGTCTCTTGAATCACAGATCTTTCATTAACCCTTTTGGTTCTTTTCCATCACTGTAGAAAACAACTAGGTAAAGAGGAATGCTCACAGTACTGAGACACTAGGCCTTGGAACTGGTACTAAGGGAGTCTGAACCTTGAAGTTTGGTAGGTCCACCCAAGTCAAGGTTATGACCTTGCATGTCTTTTCTGTCCCCTCGTTGTCACAGGAGCCAAGAGAAGTGGAGTCAAGAGAAGTGACTGTCACACTGACTGTGACTTGTCAAAAAAATTGATACGCTTTTTCTCCAGATTATTTTTTCCTGATATTTTGTATGACTGGCAGAAAATGTACCTAGGGTTTTTCCATTTGGACACTATTGGACAAATGAAAAGTTAAGTGGCAAAGCATTTCTAGATTTAAAACATTTCTAGATTAAAACCCGAAGGTTCAAAGCAGTCAGTCTTTTTTAATAGACGTAACATGGTTTTCAGCAAGATATGGAAGGTAAAGTGTGCCCCACAAATTTTAACCAAATGTTGGAGGCTGGGCAATGAAGCGTAAAGACAATTCAAAGCTGATATTATTCAGTTACTGCATCAATATTCAATTGCGAGTATTAGAGTAATTAGGAACTCTCAACCCTTCCAGAAGCACATTTTAAGTGGGTGTAGATCTATCATACATTGGGTCCTTTCTGGGACTTTGCATAAGAAAGGTATCTTTTTAGTGAGTATGCACTTCATGGTAAGTGCTATCTACTTATATGATGAACAAGACCGGTAACTCACAATCTAGTTAACAGGAATTATTACCTACTCATTCCTACAAAGCTAGCATTAAATCCCCATTTCAATCATTTCCACAGTCCAAAGTCTGCAGACCACACAGAGATATTAGAGTTAGAACTCAATACAGAAAACAGGTCAAAAGTGTCCAGCAGGTAAAAGAGAGAATGATCAACTACAGAGATAGACAGACAGACAGGGTGCAATTTAGTATCTTGTATGGTGGCTGCATGATCTGTGCATCTTTCAAACCTCTTAGAACTGTATCTCACAAAGAGCAAAGCCTATGCAGATTTTTAGAAAGTCAAACAAGAGGTCAAGGAATCCCAGGATAGACTGTAGATTGTGACAAAGGACTCTAACCATGTATTACAAATGTATGACATAACCTCAGTAGCAGCAAGCTTACTGGCACTCAGATATTGGCTTCTAAATTCTGTAACAAAAGGAGCCAGCATTTTGGGACACAGAAATTACAAGATAAGCTGCGAGTATCTTGTGAGATCAAGAAAGTAAGGAAATGCTAGAAAAACAAGAGGGTAGTCACATCCAAAGGACACAGAACCCAAGATGGAAGAGCTCTTAGTGGCCAGTTGGGCGTGGTGGCGCACTCCTGTAATCCCAGCACTCGAGAGGCTGGGGCAGGAGAATGATTTCAAGTTCAAGACTAGCCTGGGTTAACAAAGTGAGCTCAAGGCCAGCCTGAACTGCATAGTGAGACCCTGTTTCAAAAAGCCAAAGGGAAAATAAAAAGAGCTCTTAGTGGCCAAATATAGAACAATTTGAACAATAATTGAATAAATTAAATTAAGTAGCATAATATTGAATTGTAACTAAAAGTGTCAAAAACACAGAATCACACTGATATAAATATGTTTATATAAATAAATAAATAACAAATAAATCTTCCTTTAAAAAAAGAATTCCAAATAATTATGTGGATACATTCCACTAAAATATGGAATTTAGTTCCAACTCTCTCTGTTTGACTGTGAGTTGGACCTTGTACTTGCTTCCAAAGAGGAAGATTTGGAAGTGGGGAGAGATAATTTTACGGTGGAAACAACTTTCAAATGCTACCTTGGTTAAGTGATAAAGATTGATGTCAACAGTTGGAAACCATGTTAATGACATGTACCTCCTGATATGATCTGATTTGAAAGACATTTCACCTTTGTGGCATTTTTTCCTTAAAACAAAACAAAAAACTACCAGTAGGCTATGAGAAAAAAGGAAAGAAAAAAGCAGATTAAAGAAAATTGAAGAGGGCTGGGGATATAGCTCTGTGGTACAGTGCCTGCCTGGCAAGCATGAAGCCCTGAGTTTGATTACTGGTACCAAAAAAAACAAAACAAAACAAAACAAAACAAACAAAAAAAAAAAAACTGAGGGGTCATCTACAAAATAACAATTCAACAATCTCCCAAACTCGCTATCAATAAATAAAGGAAACTGTCTCTGATCAGGGAAGCCAAGTGAGACATGACAACTCAATGCAACGCAGGTTCCTAGATTAGATACTAAACCATATAAAGAACATAAATAAAAATAATCTGCAAACTCCAGATAAAACCTCAATAGTAATATAACAATGTTGTTTCTTTAAGTTTTTATAAATGTGTCCTGGCGATATGGTACCTTTAGGGGAGATTGGGTAAGGGGTCGATATTCCTCACAATGCTATCTTTACAATTTTTATGTCAATCTAAAATTTTCTACATAGAGTTAATTTAAAAACAAATGCAGAGAACCCGCCATGTTGGATCAGGGAGGGTCCAACCAGAAGACAACTAGCCTGGTGAGTGGCACATGTGGCGCGGACTCCAAGAAAAGAAAGATCTATACCTCCTGTGTGCCTACCCTCCACCCCATAAGCAACCTGCTGGTTCAGAGGACCTGCTAAGTTGATAGCAACTAAGGTACATAAAGCAACTAAATGCTTGTATTGTTTGGTTGATTTTGCAGGTCTTGAGCATTTCTTGGGAGGATGACAGTATGCAATGTAGCAAATATGGGGGATTCCCTTCTGTCTTATCTTTGAGGCCCAATGTTGTTCTCATTGTTTTGTGTTACTCTGATTAATTTTTTTTTGCTTTATTTCATATTCTGTTTTGGTTGGTTTTATTCTGTTTCGTTTTTGGTTTGATTTTACTATAACTGATAGAATGGTCAACTATTGTGAAGATAATAAGATATACCATAGTAGCTATTGTTTTCCTAGAATCTTGCTTTGAAGTTCTGTACCAGTTCTACTGCTTTGTTTTGATTGACTTTGTTCTGTTATGTTTTGTTGGATTTTACTATCTTTAAAATAAAATTTAAAAAAATAAATAAAAATAAATGCAATTCTTCAAAAGTCACAGAATGTGCAGTTCTACTGTAAATTATGAGTTTGGGACAATTATATGCTAATGAGGGTGCTGTTGTGACGAATGTACCACAGTAGAAGATGTTGATGTTGGGGAAGTTACACATGAATAGGGGAGGCAAGGGCTGTGTAGCGACTCTCTACCTTCTGCTCAATTTAGCTGTGAACCTCAAACTTCATGAGAATTGAGTCTATTAAAAATAAATAAAAAGTTACGCAGACTTTTTACTTGCAGCTATGTTGGAGTAACTGCTTAGCAAGTCGATGTCCTCATTTAAAAAAAATAAAAATGAGAAGAACTGAATAAAAAGGAAAAATAACCTCTTTGAAGGCATTAAAGAGCTTTGAGAGCTGTCGGGGCTTGAGGCAGCAGGTCCCGGAGAGAAGGCAAGCACGCTGAAGAAGCTTGGCTCTGCAGGCCAGGTTTCCCCACTGGAGCATTTGCCAATCTTTGAATGGTGCTGAAACACCAGCCGAGCTTTGTACAGTCTTCAGTGTGAGAGACAGAAGTTGGAGTGTGTGTGTAGCAGAGGTGCCAGGTCTCAAGAGGCTGAGATTCAGGAGGGGAGGAAAGCAGACAGGTGAACCTTGTGCACAACACTGGGTTTTCTACTGAGGTACATATTCTCCTTAGCAAGCAGGATGCTAGGAAACCCACAGCTGGGAGACAGAGCCAAGGTTTCGATGGCTTCCCAGTGCTAGGAAATCAAAGTTCTACTTCAGGACTCACCGATAAGAAGGAGCCTAAGAATGTGCTGGCTCTAGACTAAGCCGACAGAAGACACACAAGTCTTCTCAACCTTTAATTGTACCGAGAACTTTCCTTTTCTGTTGTGTGCCCGAGTAAAGGGCCAGCCCTTGGTGGAGGGAGGCAGTATCACCCAGAGCTTTATAATCTGTTATTGTTATTTACAGCAGACAAATTTCACAGTTTAATCTACAAATATCAGTCATCCCAAAAACAAGGACCAAAAGAACAATTAGAGAGTAGACTACTAGGTTCCCCTATGCTGAAATTATCGGATGCACATTTTTAAATAACTGTGATTAATATATTTTAAAACTAGACTACACAATGCAGATTTTTTTCAGAGAATGGGAATCTATGTTTTAAAGGATGGAAATTATAAAATTAAACATTATAATAACTTTGTAAATGGGAAGAGGGCCAAGAGGTGGAAGGAGGGAAAGGAGGGGCACAGGAAGTGAAAAGAATCGAGGTGTGTTATGCACATGCACAAGCTCCCCACGAGGAATGTAATCATTGTTGCTACAAATGTGTACTAATACATATTTTAAATTAGAAAATTATAATAAGTGAAATTAAAAACAACGACAAATTGAACACAGTTAAAATGAGGACTTATTGAGCTGAGAGGTGGGTCAGCAGAAATTATCCATGGGACAAGAGGAAAAAGGATGAAAAAAATCAAAACTCAAAGTCAAAGGTCTATAGCACATGGTGAAAGAGCTACCATGCGTGCACTGGAGCACCATGTGAAGGGTTGATGGTGATGGTTTTTTTGAAACCAATTAAAGACCCCCCCAAAAAAGACTCAAGAATCAGTACAAACTCTGAACTGAACAAAAGCTGTTTAAAGCCAAAGACACAAAGTCTTAGCAAGTGCCTGGGTGGGGGGCATGTATTACTTTCAAGAAACAGATATAAGACTACCATCTCAAACAGATTAGAAGATGCAGAAACAAATCCAAACACACTCAGCCACCTTATCTTTGACAAAGGGACCTAGCACCTCCATTGGAAGAAAGATACTCTTTAATAAATGGTGCTGGAAAAACTGGCTTTCCACACGCTGAAGACTAAAACGAGACCCATGTCTATCGCCATGAATTAAACTAAAATCAAAATGGATCAAAGATCTAAATACTAAAACAGAAGCACTAAATCTGTTAGAAGATGAAATAGGTAGAACTCTTGAAGACATCGGTGGAGGCAAAGACTTCATGAACAAAACCCTGATCGCACAGGAAATACTACAAAGAATCAACAACTGGAACCTCGTCTTATTAAAAAGCTTTTGCACAGCAAAAGAAATCACCAACAGAGTAAAAAGACATCCCACAGAATGGGAAAAAAATTTAGCTAGTTGTTCCTCAGACAAAAGACTAATATCTAGGACATACAAAGAATTGAAATGCCGGGCTTGGTGGCGGACTCCTGTAATCCCAGCACTTGGGAGGCCGAGGTCAGAGAATTGTTTGCCAGTTCGAGACCAGCCTGGGCTACAAAGTGAGCCCAAGGCCCAGCCTGAACTGCATAGCAAGCCCCTGTCTCAAAAAGACAAAAAAAAAAAAAAAAAAAAAAAAAAAAAAAAAAAAAAAAAAAAAAAAAAAAAAAAAAAAAAAAAAAAAAAAAAAAAAAAAAAAAAAAAAAAAAAAAAAGAAAAGAAAAGAAAAGAAAAGGAAAGAAAAGAAAAGAAAAAGGATAAGAAAAAGAAAAAAAAATGAAAAAAATCAGACCCCGCCCCAATTTAAAGACCCAACCTAAAAATGGGTATCTGAAAAGAATACACATTTCTCAGATGAAGAAGTGGAAATAGCAAATAAATATATGAAAAAGTATTCAACATCACTGGGGTCATTTGAGAGGTGCAAATTAAAACAACACTGAGGTTCTACCTCATTCCAGAAAGAATGGCTATTATCGAGAAATCAAACAAAAA
>RJWM01049856.1:0-10969 GCA_004363535.1 Dasyprocta punctata
GGCTGGCCTGCAGGGTCACTGTTCTCACTGCACGGAAGTGGGGCAGTCAGTGATTTCCTGGGAAACCTGTAACTGCAGAGAACCGTGTTAACCACCTACTGCACACACTATATACAGGAAATCTTCCGTTAGCTGTCTCACTCTCTGAAGAAATAAATTTATGCCAGAAAATGCTCCCATCAGGCTGATTTTCCTGATTCTCAGGAAAATTACAGGCAGTGTTTGAAATCTAACTATTACTGAAAAGGTTTTTATAGGAAGAAATGAAGGGACCCAACTTTCTGTGCCTGCTCACAACACTGCAACAAGATATGTCTGTGATTTCAAGGAAAGAGCTTACAGTTCTTCCACTATTGTAAGCAAAAGCTTTGGAAGCAGAAATATAAGCAGTTAAAACTCCTACAGTCCAAAGACATAAAGAGAAAAGTAAGTAACTGTTTTACAGTATAAAATTATGTGTAACATTTCCTCAGTCAATTTTTAATCTCTATTCCTGTTTTTGAGGACATTTATATCTTACTTTAAAGGGGAACACATTCTAAATTTTCTCCCCAGTCATGACTGGGGCTTGCTTTTATAAGGATCTGCAATAAAGGGTGCGGGGAGCGCCCCGACAGCACGGTTCTTCCTGTCCTGTGAGAGTGAAAGTAGCCAGCATCCTTCAGAGCATCAAGCATCCACAGACCTGCAGCCATGCATGATTTCACTCAAAAGGTGAGAGGAGCTCTGGCAGCTGTGGATCACAGATTAAAATGCTTTAAACAGTAAGTCTGTCCTGGGAATGAAGAAGAAGTTAATTTTTCTTTACAACTGGTTAAACAACTAAGATCTATCATTTAGTAAATAGTGCACTGAGGTGACTGTGAAGAAATAGATTATTACAGAAAAACACTTTCAAGCAGTTAATGAAGGTGTGCATTTAGCATTATAGTTTTAACTTGGAGAATAACAGCTTTTTGTCATTATTGCTTTAAGCGTGTGGCTCTGTGCAGTAGAACAAAATGCAGTACAAATTCCCAAGAAGGCTACACTCTGTGTGCCTAGTCCCACCGTGAAGGTTATGGAGGGCGGTCAGCTCCCTCGGCTGTGGGATCTGATTGTGTCTGGAGGTCAGAGGCCGGATCTTCCGTCCTCTCTCCTCCTTGTCCTTTGCGGTCTGTGCTGCTCCCTGACTTTGATTTCCAGCTAGAATAAGTTAATAGCCTTTCTTCTCTGCATTTCTGTGATCGTTCGTGATGCTAGCTGTCTAAGAAATAAAGCCCTGAAACTGTGAATTAAATAAACAATTTCTTCTTTAATTGCACATGTGATGTGTTGATCTCTGCTGTGTGAAAGTGGACCAATTCATTGTATTTCTAGCTTCTAGATTTGAAAGTGTATGTTTTCTAGTTTGGAGAAATGAACTTCTTGGTTCAATCAACATCAGAGAAAATTACCTGATATTGGTAGGTTCAACGCATTTTCATATCATATAGATGTGTAGAATTCACTATCAAGAACATACCTTGGAACTGTTGTGAAACAGCAATACCAGCTTAATTCAGCTTCTATTACTATTACAGAAAATGTACAATAATAATACAAGCAAAAATATCAATGATAAAATATTTGACTCATTATTTTCTCAACAGTTTGGGTGGAATTTGCATAAGGGAAGAGGACATGTTTAAGTTGACTTTGTCTTGTCAGAATTTGGATTTGTTATCTCAATCAAGCAATACTAAACTTTATCTTTAAAAGCCTTGAAATACATTTAATATTCATGATAAGGCAGGTAGTAAATATCAGATGGAGGATTTGAAACAGGTTTCAACTTTTTCACACAACTAATTTTCTAGGGACCATGTGGTTCACATGCTGCGCTAAAATGAGAAGACCTCTCATTTATTTTCCACTGAGAGCAGCACCTCCTCTTCAAATCATGGGGCATGGGAACAACACCTCAGATTTCATTCTTCTAGGACTCTTTGACCACACTACAACCCAACAATTTCTCTTTGGGATTGTCTTAGAAGTTATGATCTCCTCCCTCCTTGGGAATGGCCTCATGCTTTTCCTGATCCACCAGGACCACCGGCTGCACACACCCATGTACTTCCTGCTGAGCCAGCTCTCCCTCATGGATATGATGCTGGTCTGCACCACTGTGCCCAAGATGGCGGCTGCCTATTTGACTGGAGAGAAGTCCATCTCGCCAGTGGGCTGTGGGCTGCAGATCTTCTTCTTTCTTACTCTGGGAGGTGGAGAGTGCTTCCTCTTAGCAGCCATGTCTTATGACCGCTACGTGGCTGTGTGCCACCCACTGCGATATGCCACCCTCATGAGCTGGCAGTTGTGTCTGACAATGGCTTTGGGTTCCTGGTTCCTGGGGGCAGCTGATGGCATCATGCAGGCTGCTGTTACCCTGAGCTTCCCATTCTGTGGTAACCATGACATTGATCATTTCTTCTGTGAGGCCCCCACACTGGTGCGTTTGGCATGTGGTGACACCTCTGCCTTTGAGGATGTCATGTACATCTGCTGTGTGCTGATGCTGCTCATTCCCTTGTCCCTCATCCTCACTTCCTACAGCCTCATCCTCACTGCTGTCCTGCGTATGCGCTCCACAGAAGCCCGCAAGAAGGCCTTTGCTACCTGCTCCTCCCATTTGGCGGTGGTGGGTCTCTTTTATGGCGCTGCCATCTTTACCTACATAAGACCCACATCCTACAGGTCAGCCAACCACGATAAGGTCGTGTCAGCTTTTTATGCCATCTTCACCCCTATGCTGAACCCCGTGATCTACAGTCTGAGAAACAACGAGGTTAAGGGAGCCCTGAGGAAGTGTCTGAGCCGCTGTGCTGCCCTAACCACATGTTAAGAATGCACTGATTGAACTGGGCTCTTGGTGCGCTCCTGCAATCTCAGTACTGTGCGAAATGGGCTGAGGATCAGAGTGTAGCCCAGCCTTGGCAAGTCATGGGCCAAAAAATATATAAAACTAAAAGTAATATGTGTAGAAGTTTGAATGTAGGTCAGTGTCAAGGCCCTGGGTTCAATCTTGAGTACTACAAAAAAAAAAAAAAAAAAAAAAAAAAAGAATCTCCCCAAATACACTAATTTTTATAAAGTGGTTTTATATTTTATTTTTTATTTTTTGAAATTTTCTAGCATGAAATCTTACCTTTAACTATTAAGTTTTTTTCCTAGATGCTGTTGCATGCCTTAAATCGCTGTTAGCACCAGGCCATATAATGTGATAACCTTTTCTTCCTATCTATGCAACTCAGCACTGTGCCATACTTTTTCAACTTGAGGTGCAACAGCAAAGGTAACACAAGCTTATTTTCCTTCTGAATTTCATTTTTGCTTTTTGTAGAACCTAGGAAACTCGACATGCATTTTTCCTCTGATATAACTCAGAATGTTCCTATTTCCACATAAAGTGAAGACATTAGAGTTTCTTCCTGGCATATGGAGATCATCAGCATCAGCACCTTGGCACTGGGAGCCACTGTGAAGTAAAATAAAGTTTACTGGGACATGAGCCCCAAGGCAGGGAGATGATGGATCTCACAGGGAGCTTCTTGGTCAGCACGTGACCACTAGGGATCCTGCTCTATGTAGCATTGCTGAGGAGTGACTGTTCACACCTGGGCCAGGACAGCCCCAAACTGGCCACAACTGATTATGCTACTTGTTTGAGGCTGTGGTTGACTGCAGACAACTGAAACAGGAGGAAGGAAAAGCTCACATGAAGGAGAGTGGTTAGCTTCTAAATCTATATCTGAGATTTACTTTTCTTCAATCTTCTCTTTTAATTTTAGACAATCTGAATATTTTGTGTGCATATACTAATCTGTTATCACAGAACAAACTGATTTTTTAAAATTTAAGAATTACAAATTCTTAGTAAAATGTTTCTATACCACCTTTTACTGAATGAGTGAATTCACTGCTCAAAGAACCTCGAGGGTTCACCATGAGGGCTGCTTTACATTGAGGAATAATGCCAAATCAGCTGAAAGTCCCTGTCCAACGCTTTCTTTCAACTAATGTCAAGGAGAACCTGAGCTCGTTACTCACACCTGCTGTTATGAGGCACAATGTGCATCCTGCCAGGGAATCAGTTCTGCCCTTCCCTAAGGATGCCCCGTGGCTCTGGTTTTTGTCCTCCAGCTTTGTTTTGGCCTCTTCCAAACTCTCACATCCCTGGACTGCAGCACTGGACATGCCTGACATCTTATTCTCTCCAGCTCACTTTGCCAAGATTTCTGTACATTTTTACATCCATCAGAGGTTTATTCCTTTAAAGTGCTACTAATGGTGTATCATCTAAAATGTTACCACAGGTTTACCAATTGTTTTCTTGATGGGCATCTTGACTACTTTTAATTTGAGTCTGCTATATTCAAAGTTCTTTTCTGGGATCTTATATGTTTGCATCTCTTGGTAGGCAGCTGAGGGACTTTATTCCAATTTGTTTTTTAAAGTGGCTGTGTAGTCTCACATTCATACCAGCAATGAAGACCGCTTGCTCCACATGCTATAAAGCATTGCGATTTTGATAATTTTAGGAAGTGCAATAGTAATTCACTATATTTTACTTTGTTTCCTTGATGGCTGAATATTTTTGTACTAGTATATCAAGTGATTGTGTAATTTCTTTTGCTAAATATCGGTTTTACTTTTGAAAAACAAAATAAAACGTGTTAGTACTCCTACAGCAGATAGATTCAAGTTCAGTGAACCCTCATGGACAATATATGATATTCATCAGACAATTTTGAATTTCTGAAATAAAGTGTATGTTGGGTGATTTATTATATTTTCCACATGTGCTTTCACTCAGTGCCTTAAAATTAACCCTTATAATTGATTGTGTATTTGCATAATACATCTAGTCCACTTGTTTCATTTTACTAGAAATTCTAACTTTGAATGAATTATGCGTAGTAACACTATTTCTGTAATCTTGGTAATATTCTGCCTTATGATACTGGATCATTGTGCTGGGGATGTAGCACAGTGTCACAGTGTCTTCCAGGCAAGAGCAAGGTCCTGAGTTTGATTCCTGGTACAAAAACAAAACAACACAAAAAACAAAATGAAATAAAAAAATATCTGGACCATTTTCTAGAAAGAACTCTGAATTGACTCACACATTTTGGGTGAGAAAGAATAAGGAATTGGATATATAAATGGGTACTCACTTGTACACAGTGCATTTCCCATCTTTTGATGGCAAGTAAATTTAAACTTACATTGATTTTCAAGGAAGAAATTTTCACACTTAAATAAGTGGTTTGGAGGACTGTGGCTCAATGTGATGTCCTTGTCCATGGTGCCAGGATTTGGGTTCCATGCCCAGCACCAAGAGAAACAAAATCAATTTTACAATGAGCTACATATACATATACATCATCCATATCCACAATGCTCTTATATTATTCATAATACATGAGTACTGTGGATGTGTATAAGTACATATTTGTAAGTATATGTGCATATACTTGTGATTGTATATGAGCATGTATTTTATTTTTTGTTTGCATGTAATTGCAATCTTAAAAAAACAAAACAATCCAATAAAAACTGAACTCTAGTTTTGTCATGATTAATGTAACTTTGTGATGTCATGAGATTGGGGATGTTTAGAACTGAAACTTTGTTTCTTTATCAAAGTTAGACTAACCTGAGTTTTGTATTTCTGCAAAAATGTAAGAATCAAAATGTTAATTTTTATAAAAAAAAATACTGGCATTTTGATAAGGGATTGTATTTTCTGATCTTTATCATTTTCTTCTGCTTATTTTCTGTTTTATTCATTCTTTTATTTCTAATTTCTTAAGGAAAGATGTGAGGATATTTCATAACTTTCTTCTCTAATAAATGCATGTGGTATTATAAGTGACCAGTGCGGACTTCAGGGAGAGAGAGATGTGCCTCTTGTACACCTACCAGTGCATGGGTTAAGAATCAAGGAACTCCCCCACACACACACCCTGCATAAGCAACCTGCTGATTCAGAGGACCAGCTAACTTGATAGCAACTAAGGTACTTAAAGCAACTAAATGCTTGCATTGTTTGATCGATTTTGTAGGACTGGTGCTAGCAATCTGAGCATCTACTGGGAAGATGACAGTATGTAATGTAGCAAATATGGGTGATAATCTTCTGTCTTGTCTTTGAGGCCCTACGTTGTTCTCATTGTTTTGCTTTATTTTGATTAACTTTTTTGTGTGTCATTTCATATCCCGTTTTTATTGGTTTTATAGTGTTTTGTTCTAGGTTTGATTTTACTATACCTGATGGAATGGTCAACTATTCTGAAAAAGCAAGATACACTATAGTAGCTATTGTTTTCATAGCATCTTTCTTTGAAGTTCTGTACCAGTTCTATTGATTTGTTTTGATTGACTTTATTCTGTTATGTTTTGTTGAATTTCATTGTCTTAAAAAAATAATAAATAAATAAATAAATGAATAACTGAACTCAAAGTGAAAATGTTAAAAATGACATGCTTTTACAGAGTAGTTTTTCATTTCTTTACTTTTGTTAAACTTTCCTCTACCTGAATTTCTTCTGCAACACTTTTTTTCTTGCCTGGCACTTGGTCAGTATCCTTTCCCCATCTTTCATGTTACAAGAAGTGAAGGATCCGGATCAGACGCTGTCAGGTCAGGCAGTGTCCAGACCCACATGCCCTGCATTTATCCTGGAAATGCACCTCGAGACCCTGGAAGCAGCGGTGGGGGAATCTGTCCCCAGCAGGATCACTCTGCTTCAGAATGGCTGGTGGATCTCATCCCTGTTTTTAAACCTGGTTTGTCACATGAAGACAGGTATAACTGACTTCAATACATATATGTTCTGCATTCTCTTTACGAAACACAAGTGAATAAGTTTGTCCCTGACACAGACAGAATAAAAACCACATAATACAGCTTTTACTCAGTTTTTCTTTTGTGACTGCATTCTGCTTTTTATTTCACCTGCCTTTTCCTTTTTGAATTTTTACCACATTCTTATGTGATGGGCTCAGTGTTAAATGTCAGTTTTGAAAAATGGAGTCCAGATTATCGTGGAAAACATTCACTGTGCACCTTCCAGTGACCTCGACCAGGCGTCTGACTTTAAAAAGCTCTCATTTAGCAAAAGGACAGTTGGGATAGTGAGCATCAGTACCCACAAAGAGACAGCAGAAGGAACTGGCTGTCCCCTACCTCCAAAAGAGAAGGGGTTAGTCAAATGTCAAGGAAAGGAAACAGTGGTTTGTGGGAAAGTGGCAAATGACACTGAAACGTGAGCTCTGACAGCAGGACTTCTTACATTAGAGATCGGCCAGGTGCACTTGGTTTGTGGACTCATCTCTGGGGGCCCCATAATGCAGTTACATAACTCAGTCAACTCAACAATGGTAAGATGCCAATAATACATGTAAGGTGTTGAAAACCTGGCCTTTTAAAAATACTAAAAAAACATTGTAACTGCTTCATCAGTTATAAATGAAACAAATTGCCTGAACTGTTTTCACCCATCAATTTAGGTATTGCTTTTACTTTTTGACTTACTAACTGATGAAAAATTCATTTAAACAATATTGTTTATTTAAATTATCTCAATCCTTTTTTTTTTTGGGCACTGGGGATCGAACTCACAACCTCGTGCCTGCCAGACAGGCACTTAAGCCACTGAGCCAAACTCCCAGCCCTACGTTTTTGAGAAAGGGTCGCACTATGTAGTTCAGGCCGGCCTTGTGCTCACATTATAGCCCAAGCCAGCCTCGAAATCAAAACGCTCTGCCTACCTCAGTCTCCCAAGTGCTGGAATTAAAGGCATGCGCCACCACGCCTGGCTTCAATCCAACTTTTTAATTTTTCCTTTTCTAATAGGATGGTCATGGGGAATGTAGATTTATTTGTGACCCCACAAACACCACAAAGTCTTAGTGTTCGGCTTGCAGCAAAGGAGGTTCACCAAGTCATCTCCTAGAATGTTTAAACATTTTTAAAAAAGATTTACTAATCTTTTATACTAGTATTCCAGTTGTGACACATGATGAATATATTCACACTGGAGAATTGGAATGTGCACATCTCCCATTTCAATCCTTTTGACTGCTCCTTCTTTTTCTTTCCCAGCTCAACCTTTCTATTTTAAGATCCTCTTCTCATTTGCAAAAGATCTATCTACCTGTTTCCTATTATCTATCTCTCTTTGATTTTGCTCTTTAAATTTTTGGCTTACTCATATAAGGGAAACCATGTGATATTTAAGCTTCAGCATCTGGATTATTTCACCAAATATTGTAGTCTCCAGATGTGTTGAGATTCATCTAGACATTCAGCCTCCATGAGTAGAGCCAATTTTCCCAGCAGCATTTGTTAAAGGGTCTATCTTTAACATACTATGTATGTTTCTGGCCACTTTATCAATGATCAGACAGCTTAACATCGTTGAGGTCTTTTCTGCATCCTCTGTTCTAGTGTGCTGATCTACATGTCTATTCAATTGGCTCACATGTCTCTTTCTGTGCAAGTAGCAAGCTGTTTGTTATTAATGAAGGTTTGTAACATAAATTCACTTATGCTGCTCACGATTTCTTTTGCTCTCTGGAATTCTGTTGGCTCCTAATGAATTTCAGGATGGTTTTCTGTAGTTCTGTGAGAAATTCTGCTGGTATTTTGATTGGGATTACAATAAATTTATGTATTTGTTTTGAGAATATGTCCATTTTGACAATACTTTTTCTATCCCTGCAGGAACAGAGAATAACATTCCATTTTCTGATGTGTTCTTCAATTTTCTTTTGATTGGTATTGAAGTTTTTATGATAAATTTCCTAGAGTCCTTTGTGCTTCATTTCCAAGTATTTATTTTTTTAATGCTATTATGAATGGTATTGTTTTATTATATCTGTCTGAGTGGGCTCATTATTGGTTAATGATTATTGAAACATTATTGACTATCAAGTGTCGATTTTCTATCTTGCTACCTACCTAAAACTGTTTATCAGTTTTAGAACTCTTTTGGTGGCATATTTTGGGTCTTCTATTTAAAGAAGTGTGTCATATGGTCATAACATTAATTTGATATCTTCTTACGTATTGTTTGGCTAATGTTTCCAGTACTATACTGAACAAAAGTGATGCTAACCTACAACTTTTTCTCTTTCTTCATTTTAAAGGGAACGCTTTCTGTATAATGCCATTTAATAAGGTGTTTGCAGTAGTTTTATCATATAAGGCATTTATCAGATTGAAATACAGTTCTTCTGTACCTGTTTTCTTGTAAATTTTTGCATGGACAGGTATCAGTGTTTCCCAAAGGCTTTTTTCAAAAGTATTCAGATGATTACATTATTTTTGTCATTGTTTATATCATAATTTTGCCATTGTTTATATAATAATTTACATTTATTTGTTGTATTGAACCATCCTGTGTCATGGAATGAAGCCTACTAGGTCATGTTACATAACCTTGTTAATGATTTGATGCATTATTTTGCCAGGATCTCTTTGAGAAACTTTGCATCTATATTCATTAAGATGACTGGACTTTATGTTTAATTGTTTGTTTTGTTTTTGTACTTCAGTTTTTTGTCTGGTTATGGAATCAAGATAATGCCAGTCCAGGAATCAGAGTGGCAGTACTACTTCTATTTCTATATTATTAAAGAGTCTGAAGAATATTGCATTAGATCATCCCTAAGATTCTTATAGAATTCAGTGGCCAATCCTTTGGGCTCTGAGTTTTTCTTACTTGGTATGTTTGTATTGCATGCTCAGTTTAATTGGTGTCATTGGATTATTTGAAGGTTTTATATTTTCTAGGTTTAGTTTTTGGTAATTCATATATGTCTAGGAATCTATCCATTCTTGTATTCTTGAATTTATTGATGGAGAGGGTTTTGAAGTAGTTACCAATAATCTGGATTTCTATGGTGTCTTTCGTTTCTACTTTTCTCATTTTTACTTGTATTGATATGGGTCTTTTCATTATTTGGTAAGGTTGGCTAAGAGTTTGAACATTTTTTAATCTTTTGAAGATTCAGCACTTTACATATTCTTTGTACTGTTGTTTTAATATTAAGTTTATTAAATTCTTCTCTGCTCTTCATAATTTCCTTCCTTTCACTATCTTTATATTTGGGTTGCTCTTGCTTCTCTAAGATCTTGAGATGCTTCATAAGTTATTATTATCATTATTATTATTATTATTATTTTGTGCTTGTTTTCCCAATGTGAGTGTTTATAGTTACTAACTTAGCTTTAAGATTGCTTTCATTGTGTTCCATATGTTTGGGGTGATGTACAGGCATTATTTTTTGGATGCAGAATCTGTTTAATTTCTTTTCTGGCCCATTGATCATACAATAGTGTATTATTTAATCTTCATGTGTGTGTATAATTCTATGGTGTTTTATTGATTTATAGTTTCATTGTACTATTTATTTGTTAATTTTTTGTATTCATTCATGTAAGTTTTATGGCCTACTATCTGGCCTCTTTTGAATAAATTTCCATGTGATGCTGAGAAGATTGTGTATTCTATAGTTTTTAGTTGTAACTCTCTGTAGATACATATTATGTCTATTTGTTTGAAAATATAGTTCAAGTCTGATATTTCTTTTTTGGTTTTCTGGTTTATTTTTATTTATTTATTGTCTAGATGATCTATTTGTGGGAGTAGGGTGTTAAGGTCCCTCATTGTAATTTTCTTGAAGCTGTTCTAATGTCTTACATGCAGTAGTGTTTGTTTCAAGGAGTGAAATGCATTGATGTTCAGTGCATATATATTTATAACTGTTATCTTGGGGCCTCTTGCGTTGTTATTTAAAGCTTCAAATTAGATTTAGTTTAAAGTCCACTGTCTCTTAAAATAGGAGTACTACTTCTATGTGTATTCAGGGTCCCTTTTCATAGAATATTGTTTTTGATTTTTATTGTACTTTGATTTGAATTAAATTATATGTGTGTGTGTGT
>RJWM01049857.1:0-10960 GCA_004363535.1 Dasyprocta punctata
GACCCTGCCTTGAAGTCAGCTGCATATGGACTGAAACCTCCCATATTGTAAGAAATAAACATTTCTTTCCCTAATTTTGGGCATCAGGTATTTTGTCTCAGCAATGAGAAAAAAGTAACTAAGGCAATGATTTAGAAAAAAATTAAATTTCAGGCCAAACTTCAGGGCCTATTTTTCACTGTGGCATTCAGAGCTCAGAGAGATACACCAACAGAGGAAACTGCCAACATGGCTACCAAGCCCCAAGCTCCTCCAGGACCATGCTTCAAATAAAACCGGGAAGGACACTGGGCAACAAGCCTGCCCAAGCCCGAGTCCTCCTTGTCTTGGTTACTTTTTACTCATTGCTGAGACAAAACACCTGATACACAAACTGGGGAAGGAAAGGTTTATTTAGCTTACAGTTTTTGGAGGTTTCAGTCCACAATCAGCTGGCTCCAAGACAGGGTGGCATGGCACAGGAGCAACACTTCAAGGCAGCAGCAGAGCAAAAGCAGCCAGAGTAAAAACAGGGGGCAAGAGCAAACCTCTTCTCCTCCTTTATATAGTACACAGGCCCCCCCCCCCGAGGGTGGGTGTAGCATCCACAAATCTTGACAGCCTTTGCCCAGGATGACGATGTTTACCAAGTAAAACTCCTGGCTCCCTGCTGAGTCTCAGCTAAACTTCTGACCTTCTCAAGTTATAACAATGGTCAAGTAACTGTGGTCTACATCCCAGGATGTAGAGCTGCTGAGTTACTTAATTAAGCTGCTAGACTTCTCAAGTTGACACAATGTATAAACCCATAGCAATCCACCCCTTGTCAACTTGGCAACCAGATACATTTCTTTAAATCAGTCTCCAGATACAAAGGCATGCATATTTTTTAATGTTTTGCAACTTAACAATCCTTAAGAACCAGCGTTATGTCTATCAACATTATATTACATTCAAAACAACATTCGGTCCTTGGACCCCCAAGACTCACCACATTTCTTTATGCAAAAGGCTTTTAGTCCATTTGCAAGAGTAGCCAAAATGCTAACAATTTCAGCATTGCTGAAAGGTCCAAGTCCCAAATCTCCTCCAAGATCTATGGCAAACTCTTAACTGTAAACCCCTGTACAAATGAAAACCAGGTTAAACACTTCTAACATATAAACACACAAGATAAACATTATCATTCCAAAAGTTACAAACAGGGGAATACAAAACATTAGAACCAAAGCAAGACCAAAATCCAGCAGGGCAAACATTAAGTCCTGTAGTTCCATGTGAACCATTTGGGACAATCTGTGGCAAATTGAGAGCTCCAAAGGGCTCGTGTGGTTCCACCCACATGGCACTTCTGGTGGTTTTAGCTCCCACAGCTTCTCTCTTGGGCTGACTTTGCTCCCTCATTGCAGGATTCCTTAGATGATCCACACTCCTGGCTTTTCCAAACTTCTGAGGTCTCCACTGCACTTTTGGCTTCACATTCATAGCTTCACACCCTGCCCTCTCAGGGGCACACTGCCTGGCCTCCCAGGCTTTCTCAAATCGAGGTGGAAGCCTTTTTAGCCTCAGAACCCTTGCACAACGTGGATGATGCCAAAGTCTGCTACCATTTGGAGCAGTAGCCAGGCTCTCCTCTCTCTTGACTATAGGGATCAAGTGCCTGGATCGCTGGGCACCCTGAACCTGATTCCGAGGAACAGATTCTCTATGCTGTCTCCATTCTGGAACCTGGTGTGGCTGCCACTGCCATTCTGGAACATGATGCTCTGAGGCTTTCTCCTCTAAGCAAAGTCTTTCACTTTTGCAGTTTTGAGGCTGCAAGGTGTGGGGACCAGCTGCCTCTTCATGGGATACCCCCAGGCCATCTTTTTTATTCTGTTCCTTCTTAGAAATGGAGATCTCGGTTCTCTCTTTACAGTCCACAGCTTTCTGGCCAAACTCATGCTTTAAATTATCTTGTTAGGCTCTTTGCTTTGGATCTCCAACATAAATCTGGCTAAAAGCCCCCAACAATAGCCATGCCACTGCTTCAACATTCCACTGCCTTGAGATTTCCTCTGCCAGATTAATTAATCCATTGTCCTTAATCTTAGTCTCAGGCAAAGTCTCTGGACACAAGCAAAATGCAGAAAAACTTTCTGCCAAGCCATAGCACACATCATGTGGAGTCCAACAACCAATGCAATCCTTTTTCCCAGCAGAAACCTCCCGAGCCTGATCTTTACTAGCAGTCTTTCTTTCAACCTTCTGGTTTCCTGACTTCTGACCAGAATCTCCTCTACAGAACATTCTAAGCCATTGCAACTCTATGCATTCAGGTGGCATCTCTGAACATTTCCAAACTCTTCCCACAAGCCATTTCCAAAGGTTCTTGAACCACATGGTCAGGTATAGTCACAGCAACAACCCCACACCTGGTACCAAATTCTGTCTTGGTTACTTTTTACTCGTTGCTGAGACAAAACACCTGACACACAAACTAGGGAAGGAAGGGTTTATTAAGCTTACAGTTTTTGGAGGTTTCAGTCCACAATCAGCTGGCTCCAAGGCAGGGTGGCATGGCACAGGAGCAGCACTTCAAGGCAGCAGCCGAGCAAAAGCAGCCAGAGTAAAAATGGGGGGAGGGAGAGCAAGCCTCTTCTCCTCCTTTATATAGTACACAAGCCCCCCCCCCCTGAGGGTGGGTGTAGCATCCACAAATCTTCTTGCCAGCATTTGCCCAGGATGAGGATGTTTACCAAGTAAGACTCCTGGCTCCCTGCTGAGTCTCTCAGCTAACCTTCTGACCTTCTCAAATTGTAACAATGACCAGGTAACTGTGGTCTACACCCCAGGATGTAGAGCTGCTGAGTTACTTAAGCTGCTAGACTTCTCAAGTTGACACAATATATAAACCCACAGCACACCTCCTGCACCATGTCCCCTCTGCAATCAGGAGGACCACTGGAAGGTCAACTACCCTGTCCACAGAGAGCAGCTAAGTCATCAACTTCCCTGCCCTCACAGGAGCCAGCAACACTGCCACCTCTGCCTCTGGGTCCATCTCTGACTGATCTGCTCAGATTTGCTGCTGGAGAAGATTGACAGGGCCCAGGGTTGATGGCCCCCACCAAGGTGACTCTCTCAGAACCCTGAATCTCACTGGACATCTCAGGTAAAGTGCTCTCTTTCCTTATCGATACTGGGGCCACATATGGTGTTAGACCTGATTTTTCAGGCCAGTGCCTTTGATCATAAGTCTCCATTGTGAGGGTTGACAGTAAGCCAACTCAGCCTCTACAGACAGGCCTGATTCCCTGTAAATTTCAAGATTTATTCTTTATGCACCCTGTCAATTTCAAGATTTATTCTTTATGCACTTTTTAATTATCCTAACCTGTCCTGTATCCCTTTCAGGCAGGGACTTGCTACAAAAACTCAACTCTTCATACACCTTCAGCCTTCCTACAGTCCTCATACTTCAGAGCCAGTGCCTACGCATCACTAGGTCCTTTTCCTTCTTCTCTTGTTGATCCAATACTTGGGACACCTTCAACCGTACAGACGCTACTCATGCTACACCAGTCCTAATCCATCTCAAGAATCCCTCTGTTTTCCTTTGTGTCCCACAATACCCCATAACACTCAAACATCTATAAGGACTCAAACCTCTTATCCACCACCTGCTATCAAATGGCTTTTTAAAAGTTATACATTCACCTTATAATACCCCCATCCTCCCTGTGCTTAAACCAGATGGTTCCTATAGATTAGTACAAGATCTTAGGGCCATCAGTAATGCAGTCATGCCAATTCACCCCATTGCCCCAAACCCCTGTACTATATTATCTCACATTCCCCCATCTATCTCTCATTTCTCAGTACTAGACCTCAAAGACACTTTATTTACACCCAGATTGTCAAGATCTCTATTCTTTGTCTTCACATGGACAGACCCAGACACTTTCCAATCTGCCCAACTGACATGGACAGTTCTACCTCAAGGCTACAGAGAGAGACCACACTTCTTTAGTCAAGCCCTCACCACTGATCTTGCTGCTATTGGTCTTCAACTTAATATACTCATCCAATATGTGGGTGATCTCCACGTTTCTTTCCCTACCCATACCTCAGCTACACTCGTTACTGTTATTCTACTCAACTTTATCTCTAATCAAGGATACAGAGTTTCCCCAACCAAAGCTCAGATAGCTTCACCAAAGGTCAAGTATTTAGGACTCACCCTCACCTCTGTCACATGTTGTATATCTTCAAATCACAAAGCATTACTTGGTGATCTCCTGGTACCATTTATAAAACAGCAAGTGTTATCCTTCTTAGGCTTAGCAAACTTCTTCCACCTCTGGATCCCCAACTTTGCCTCCTTGGAACAACATCTATACGGAGTTACAAAGGACTTCCTACTAGAACCATGAGACCCCAAATCCCCAATTCACTCCTCATTTCTCGGACTAAAGGAGCCCATACTTAGAGTCCCTGCTCTGACTCTTCCCAACCCAACCCTATCTTTTATACTATACACCTCAACCCAAGGACGCAATGCTGTAGGAGCCCTAGGACATCAAAAGGGACTTTCATTTCAGGCAGTAGCTTACCTCTCCAAACAGACGACACAGTGTGTGGATGGCCCTCCTGTCTTTGCACACTAGCAGCAGCTGTTGTTTTAACCCAAGAAGCAAAAAAGTTCACCTTCGGACAAATGATCACAGTCTATTCACCACATCGTATTGCTTACTTACTCTCACTCAAGACACTCCCTGCCTTGATGACTCCATCACACTTACAACAGGTACACTTAACACTCATACAATATCGCACAATCACAATCTCAACTAGCAGCCCCCTCAATCCAGCAACTCTACTCCCCACCTCTGAGACAAATACGACTGCTTTCCACGACTACAGTGAAGCTCTTCAAATGACTCCCATCACTTTCCCTCACATTTACAGCACTCCCACATCTACAACCTCAGATACATGGTTTATAGGTGAATGTTCAAAAAACACTAACACTCAAAGGAGAACAAGATATACTATAGTCAATAGGTCTAAAGAGATTGAAGCAAGCCTGCTGCCTCCAGGAACATCCTCACAAAAGGCAGAACTTATTGCCCTGACACAGGCTCTCATCCTAGCTAAGGACAAATTAATTACCGTATACACTGACTCAAAATACACCTTCAGCATTCTTCACTGTTATGCTGCCATATGGGGTCTCAGCAGCACTCAGGGGACTCCTATCGCAAATTCACCTCTCATTGTTAAGCTATTAGAAGCTGCCCAACTCCCAAAACTGGTAGCAGTCATTCACTGCAAAGGACAGCAACCCTAAACAGACTTTATTTCCGAAGGTAATGCCTTTGCAGACACACAAGCTAAACTAGCTTCACAACAGCCGTGCCTCTCGCACCTTTTGCCGTTAGTTCCCAGTGATCTTCATTTTCCTGCATACTCTTCAAAACAGCTACAATTACTTAAAAAATCAGGATTCACACAAAATACTCAAGGGTGTATCTTTCAAGGATCAAAACTGGTACTTCCAGATCAACAGGTTAAAGACATTGTTACCAACCTACACAATTGGTTTCATGTAGGCTCATTATCACTATACAGAATCTAAGCTCCAGTGGTTACACACCCTTCTCTGAGACTTACCATCAATGAGGTAACTCTTATCTTTCACTTTTGTGCAAAAACCTCTCCTCAGGGACACATACCACCCCCTTCTTTTCACACTCACCAGTTTTGTGGACAGACCCCAAGCCAGGACTGGCCAAAAGCCTTTATTCACGTGCCTAAATACAAAAATATGAGACATCTTCTCACCTTAGTCTGCACCTTTTCAGGATAGATAGAGGCTTTTCATACAGCCAAGGAAGCTGCTGATGTGGTGACAGAAGTCTTATTACAATAAATCATTCCCAGGTTTGGCCTACCTCAAAGTATACAATCAGATAATGGCCCAGCTTTCATTTTCCAAATCACACAACAGATCTCCACAAACTTAAATATCAACTGGTGGTTACATATACCATATCACCCACAATCTTCAGGAAAAGTAGAAAAGGCAAACAAACTCATTAAAACTCACAAAACTCATGTTAGAGCTACACCAGTCTTGGCCTCAGCTGCTTCTCTTAGCCTTAACCAAACTTAGAGCTCTTCTGCAAGAACCTACCCTTTTAAACTGTTCAAGCTCATGTATGGGAGACCCCTCCTGTTACAAATCTTCTTCTTCCTCACACCATCCTCCTCTGGCTGATCTATCTCAATGTGTTTTTTTCTCTGACATCTGCTACACCAACATGCTGATATTTGTCTCCCTCAACCTTCGGGTGGAACATCCCTCACCCCTCCCATATCACCAGGAGACCTAATCTATATCAAATTCCCCAAGTCCACAGGTACAGTACTTCAAACCAAGTGGAACGGGCCCACCTGGTCTACCACAAAACCCTAGTGACTTTTAAGGTTGCTGGACTACTGTGTTGGTTCCACAACACTCAAACAAAGAGATACCTATCACTACCTGGTAATCTCGACCCTGAACACGCAGAGTGGCTACCACACCTCTTATCTTCCATCCGCCTTCATCTCACCAGGAGTTCACAGTCACAACCCTCAGACTAACTCATGTTTTGTTATTTTATCTGGTTTTTGATCCCTTACACTCTATTACTCATTCTTTTAGCTGCAGGATTTTGGTCAGTCTTTCTTGAAGACTTTCCCATCGTACATAAAATTGCTTTCATACTGTGGTACATAACAACTATCTTAATTCTCTCCACCCTCAACTGTTTAGTTAAACATGAGATCCCTCTGGCTCTGGCTTCTCATCTCACTTACAATGGCACAATCACAACACTTCCCACTCCTAGTCTATAATTTCCCAAACATAATTCAACTGTCAGAACTTACGTTCCTCATGCTTCCCACTCTGTCCAGCCCGATCTCTGAATCAAAGACAAACCTGGCCTACACTCTTACTTTTACCCTTTCAGATTGTGAGATAATTGCTTGCTGTAACTTCACTCCTCCCAACTCCGTGCTCACTTTTTGGATTCCCTACTATCATCGTAGACCTTATGCCCAAACCTGAGATAAGGGAAAACCTAATCAAAATGGAGTAATTTGCCAATCTGACATAATCTACTGTTATGAACATGTTTTAGTTATAACCCCCAAGCCTTCAACAATGTGTCAATGGCGATGTGTCAATCCCTACTGTCTTATGTTGACAAGTGTGGATGTGAAATCATAAGCGTACAAGCAAGAGGAAACAGTCAGATCCATTCATCTCAGTCACAACAGGTTATGGAACAGAGGGCATAAAACGGGTAAGATTCACAATAAAAAATGCATCACACCCCCAATATCTCTTGGGAAATTTTGGGGGCCTTTATTTCTATAATCATCATGGACATAACCCACTTAAACCAACCCCACAAAGCAACTTCCTCACTCTATGGGTGTCTCAGTTACTTTTTTCTTGTTGCTGAGACAAAACACCTGCCACCCAAAATTAGGAAAGGGAAGGTTTATGTCTTACAGTTCTTGGAAGTTTCAGTCCATACTCAACTGGCTCCAAGGCAGCATGGCATGGTGGGGGGAGGGGCTTCCATTCATGGCCACTGCAAACAGCAAAGTGTGAACTGGGCAAAAGAGAGAGACATATGCCTTATTCCTGCCCTTACACTGTATACCGGCTCCACACCTGGGTGGGTGCAGTGCTCACATCAACAATCCCAGTGCTAGACAACAAACCAATTGTGAATGCTAGACTCAGCTGCATCCATGATTACATGAGGCTTGAGGTGGGGCCATAAGAACACAAACCATAGTAATGGATAAAACCCATAATTCCAACCCCCATCATCAAAATCCCAGCGATGCCAACCTCAGGGCCACAGATGTTCCCATACTAAACTCAACCTATTCCCCAACTCCTGTCGCAAACATGCCACCTTATTACACGCCACCAATCTTATGGAATGCTGGCTTTGCATTCTATATCAATAAAATGTTTATATGGTTTCCTCCAAATATTGGAATGCTTCATACCTATCCTATCCACATAACCCAGCTGTAGTGGGATCTCTCCATCTATTGTTCTCCTGACTGGTCAACTAATCTCACTTGCCTGATATCTTTGTCTCAAAACAATTCTCACCAAATGGGGGACCTTCCATATTGTACTCACAACATTACCTCCAACCAAAACCAAGCCATCTGTCCGCCCTAAGGCTGGTTTATAGGGTACAAAAAAGGGGCCTATACTTGTCTTCCTCCCAGTGGGCAGGGTCTTGTACTTTAATCCTTTTAGTTCAAGCTCTAATATTAAAATCTCAGGAGGCTATAGAAAATGCCTCTACTTCCCAACTGTATGACAATCACTTCACTTGAGAAACAAGGGCCATCCATGTCCCAGCCCTTGTTAGTGTGGGCATTCTCTCCCTTCTCGGGACAGGTCTTGGGCAAGGGGAATAGGTGCAACAGTACATTTATGTCATCAACTCTCTCTGGAACTTCAACAGATAAAATGCATAACCATCTCAATCCATTCACTTCAAAACCAAATAAATAGCCTTGCAGCATCACTCTCCAGAACTGATGAGCTCTAGATGCTCTTATAGCAAAAGAGGGAGGCACCAGTGCTATGCTGGAAAAAGAATGTTTCTTTGTAAACAAATTGGGAATCATCATGGATAAAGTAAAGGGTCTCCACAACTAGTTAGACAAAAAGTGCCAACAGTTAGGCTTTGCATATTCTTCCTTCTAACCATGGTCCTGGTGGAACAATAAACTTGGATTATGGGCTCCTTTTCTTCTACTTCTCCTGGTACTTCTAATTATAATGACCTGTCTGCTCATACCACCTAGTTTAAAAAAAATTAAAACAATTTCTCCAATCTAGAATGTGCACAGTCACCACCAATGAAATCCTTGTCCTTGCCAAAACACCTGGTACCAGCTTCTACATGGGCAACAACCATCATCTTGTCAGTCCTCCTAATACCCAACATGATGCCCCTGTCCAGCAGGAAACAGTTTAAGAGAGTTGTCACCTCCTATCACCAAAAAATGGAAAAGACAGGCTTTTGCTCACATAAATCTGACAGGACATCATGGTGGATTTTCAGCATGGGGAGGAGACCACAAAAAAACACCTTATCAGACTTCTTCTTCCTGACCCAAAGTAGAATTCCTGCCTTCCCTTCCTTCACACGGCAAACAGTCCCCGATCCTCAGATGAAGCACTATCCCGTTCTTGCCATAACCAGCTACATTAGCCCTACCCTGATGGCAGTTAGTATTAGCATCCCCTAGCCCTTTGTCTGCAGAGAGCTTTTGCACCACCTGCAGAGCTCTCCTTTGCCCTCATTGAAGGCCTTTTCTGCTCTTTGTCTCTTCTGCTTTTTCTGTACTACTTCTCAGATTGAGTGTCAAAAAATACTCAATCATCTAGGGTACACCAGAAATGTATCCTACCTTTCTGGAGCCACATCCTGCCTTTTCAGCTCTGGACTGAGTGCTGTATTTAATTTTAAGGGATTCTTATACTATATTAAAAACCAAAGATAAAAAGAAGTCGATCAACATATATTTCACTAGTCCTTCCAAGATTCCCATCATCTAATATCCTGAGAGTTTACTACTTTTTCTCATCTTTGCTCAGACTGCAGCTCATTTAAAGATCATCAGAAATAACTCTAACTTTTAAAATTAAATTATTTCACCAAATCTAACACCTTGAATTTATCCAAATTGTGAAATTTGTTTGTTCCATCCATCCATCAAAACACCAGCCTCAGGAATATTCAGTTGCAAATAGGGACTTCATTTATGTTTGCGTTAGAGGCTCTGTTCGTTTGCAATAATATTTACCTTGATTTTGGTCGTATCCTGACACATTGTAAGAGATTGTGATTAAGACCCATAATTAATCTGGTAGAGGAAATGTCACGGCAGATTAGCTTTCAGGCAGCAGCATGGATACTGTTAGTTGCTTCAATCAGGGGAAAAGATAGGGGCAGAACATTTTGAAAAGCTTATAGTTTATCCAGAAAGGAAATGCCTCTAGTGTTGGAAACAGTAGGAGCATGGTTGCTGAAAAGATTAACATTAAAAAGAAGCCAAGTATTTCACATAAGGACAGGAAGAAAGATGGCTGAAGACAATTTAGGAATCATCAAGATGTCACCCACCACAGGCTTACAGGTGCAAAAGAATAAACCTTTCATTTGAGAAAAGAGTTACTAGCTTCCCTGCTAGGGAAGGGCTGTGTAAGGAATTGGTTCCATGGAACTCATATCACCATACTTAAACATGCAAAACTCAGAAGTCACTGTAACCATGGTTCAAGAAGGCCTATTAGTTAATTAGGCAACACACATTGGCATCCTCCACATGGTGCTGCTTTTACAGGCATGCATAGTACAAGAATTATGGGGTCAGGAAGGCATTTTAAAATTAAAATGAGTTATTTGAAGGCAAGGGGTAGAGGGCTGTAGTTTAGCTCTAAAATGTCCCCCCATAGTCTCCTGTATTTGGATTCTGATTAGATCATGTGGCTTCTACACTCATCAGGAGATCCATCCATCAATGAGTTCAGTAACTGAATTTGTTGTTAGGAGTCAGGACGTTGTTAGAAGTGAGTCACTGAGGAAATGACATGGAAACATGTATCCTTGTCCCTGACTCCTCCTTCTATCTCCTGATGGACAGAAGAAGAGAAACTTTCTTCCACCATGCTCTTCTTCAATGGTGTTTTGGCTTTGCAGCTGGTCAAGTATGCATGAACTGAATCCATCAACCAAAATAAGTCTCTTCTTTGAATCTATGAGTGTCAGGCTTTGTGTCCCAGTATTGGGAAAATGACTGAAGTACTCACCAACATGTGACAGTTGGCCTTCTTAGGGTTAATCTATGAGGTAATATCCATTTATGATTTTTATTTGCATTTCCATAGTGATGCTGAATA
>RJWM01049858.1:0-10960 GCA_004363535.1 Dasyprocta punctata
AATCTCATGGCAATCTTTCTGCCTCAGTCTCCTGAGTCCTGGGATTACAAGAGGGTGCCATCTTGTCTAGAATATCAAACCTTTATCTTTAAATTTTCAGACCTCATTCCCTACTGATAGCATGCATTTGGACATATAAGCTCTCCCATAAATGAAGCCTTGAATGTCCAAGGTACTTGCAGAATTTTTACTTCCATGGCCCTTACTTTGTTTTTTCAGCCCTGGGTTTATATCTCCTACCAGGTCTCAGGGAATGAGACAAACAGAAAGACCAAAACCAGTCCCTGGGTTGAAGAAGAAAGGCAGCATACCCACAAAATACTAAAACTCCCGGTCTTTACTCTGACCAGCCTCTAGCATAGCCTACCTGTTCACCAGACCAGAGTCCTCCCACCTCACTGCCTGTCCACAAAACTCTAGGGTCCCTTGCTGCCCAGGGAAGTGTAGCCATCCATGATTGACATCCTCCTGGGTTGAGGCTTAAGGATCTGGAGACATTTCTGGTTGTCACAGCTTGGAGTGTCAGACACTGGAATCTAGTAGGTAGCTAGCAGAGACGCTAGTCTTCTTACCTGCTAAACGTCTTACAATGTACAGGACAACTCTCCCCCAACAAAGAATTGTCTTGCCCATAATGTTAATAGTCCCAAAGTTGAGAAGTTTTGGTTTGGAAAGAGACAAATCAGAAAATTAGCATTGAAGAGACACTCATATGACCTAGCAACAAAAAAAAATTTTTAAAAAATAAAAAAGAAAGAAAAGAAAAGAGCCAGGAATTTAGCTCAGCAGTGTAAGCACCTGCCTGGCAAGTGCAAGGTCATGAGTTTGATCTCTGGTACCAAAAAAAAAAAAAAAAAGAAAAGAAAAGAAAAGAAAAAGGAAGAGAAGAGAAGGTTATTGACAGGATTTGGGGGGAATTTCCCAGAAGCTGAGACTGTGGGCATAGCCTCATAGGAATTGGCCAGTGATTTGGAAGCCATTTGCTCTATCTTGGGGCCGCACATTTCCTGTTCCTGCTCTCTGTTTACCTGCTTCATCCTCCTAACAATCAATGCTTCCTTAGCACACTGTCCAGACTTGCCAGAGCCTTGACTTCACAGCCATTTAGGGGTCAAATCTATAAATATATATTAACTGCAATTTTTGCTTATTTAATTTTTCAAAGGGAAAAGCAGATTATCCAGTGTTGGCCAATGAACAGTCTGCTTTTGAGTTAGGTTGCAGTTAACTGGGTCAGGAGGGCACAGTATTGCTCACTGTTCATGCAACACTGCAAGGAGTACTTCTTCCCCAGAGATGTAGAGGAAAAGAACATTTGAGACACGTAGAAAATAAGTGTAAGGTGTTCAAATCATGTGGCCTGTGATCTTCAAAAAAAGATAACCACATCCCTTGCCAAAGGCAGAGCCTCTGAGAAGAGCCTGGGAAAGCACAAAGGCAGAAGAGCTGGAAAATAACAGCAGTGAGGAATTTGCTAAAGGATAAGTCAGGAGGTAAAAAAACTGCCAGTGGCTCTAAAGACCTCCACTGTGCCTACAAAGGTGCCTTTTGCAACCTAGCAAGAAAGAGATAGCTGAGCCCATGTTCCAGATGGCTGCACACAGCAACACTGGAGAGATATTGTTTGGTCTTATGGAAAGTGTTTTGAAAGTATGGTAAGTGACTTAGAGAAAGAGAGAGAGAGAGAGAGAGGAGAGATGGCACTTTCAATTGATTGACTTTCATCATGCAAAAACTATTACATTTGGGTGTTACATTGTTTGGGACTCTGTGAAACACAGTACACAGAAACAGAGCAATCATTGCAGCCTACTATTTACTTGCTACCATGGACAATAGAAGCCCACAGGTGAGGACACTATACATAGGAAAACACATTTGCATTCTTTTCTCAAAACTTGGGAGGCAGGAGGAGAAATTAAAAGGAGGAGAATGAAAAATGCAAACAATATCAGTAATTACATGTGCAAATATGTGCCTACTTACTTTTTTGGTGTTTCATGGTTACCTTGCAAATGAATATTCAGAAACCACACAAGACTGCACCTATGTGTCCTGAATATTTAAATTACTTCTTCCATTGTTTCTTTATGTCCCATGAGGGAAAGCCTTGGGGAGGAGAGAAGGTGAAATATGGGGGGAAGGGCTGCACTGGCAATAGTACTTCTATTATTTTACTTTTTAGGCCAAAACTCAACGCCCTTTTCTCCCCCTACAGGTTAGAACAGTTTGTCTCCAATGCTAAAGTAAATTTATTCTTTGGCATTTAAAAGAAACACCCAAGTAACGTAATCTGAATGTGTTAAATCAATTTCAATCTCTGGGAAATGAAAGAATGGATTGTGTGGGTGAGAGATGAGAAACTCTGTGTGTGTGTGTGTGTATTTAAATTGTTCTCCAAATTTATTGAATTGCGCTCATACCATTGTTATTTCTTGAGAATAGACCTTTCCTAAGTCATTCACTCATATTTTGAAACTTGTCAGCATGTGAAATAATTTGATGCATTTTTAGTGTTAAAATTATCTTTGGAGGAAAAGGTTAACACACCATTCACCTGATTAAAAATAAAAGACTCTGAAAATAAAACCATTCAGTTGTTCATGCCAGTAATCAAGGATGAAGAATTTATCTCTAATTTAGAGAAGAAAAAGTACGTGCTATGTCTCTCGCATCATGTCTTTACTTTGATAATGTCTTCAAAGCCTGCTTGTCATAATGCTGTGTTTCCCCTTCTTCACAATTGGCCTTCTGATTTTTGAGAGCTTCCCTTTACCTAAGCAAAAGGAGGAATCAATCCGAGACTTCCACATCTGCTGAATAGCTGGGTTGCTTGGATGAAATGGGCAAGGATGTAATGAATAAATAAATCGCACTGTTAGCTCAGAAGTTTTCCATTTTTAGAGGTAGTTTTTATAGTCTAGAAAATGTACAAGTTTCTTTAAGGATAAATACACCACAGGAATATCTGTGTATGTGGCATCGTAGACCAAAGACAATTATTGCTTTTCTAATTAGGATTAGAGACAGTGATAATTTAACTAATGATTTTGATTTGCTTTTTAACTGGAACGCAAGGTTATTTCAAATAGAGACAATAGCTCATGTAAGGAGCTCTAGTTACCCAGGATACAAATTGCATTTCTTTAACAATACGAAGTCTACCACACACATAATATGTTACAACCTTCAGGATTCATCTGAGACAAATGTAGACTTTTGTCTTCTGTCCTCAATAATTTGTGTTTCTCTTCCTGAAAAAGTCTACTCCCTCTACTCTCTCCATATTCCTCTCCTTCTCCTGCCCATTTCCCCTTTCTCTCTTCTCTGTATTTATCCTACCTGATTCAGTTTACCACTCTGCTTCTCCCAAGGGTGCCGGGAAATAGGTGCCCTGCCTCTGTGCACCCCTTCTTACACTCTCCCTTTACCTGCATACTTAATAAGCTGAATTGTAGCTTGCTTTATCATTTGCATCTTCCCACCTAACTGGAAGCTTCTGGAGGCCATGATTAAACACCCAGTATTTAATTTGGTATGAAGTAGACACTTAGCAAATAGTGGGCAGAGATGTTAAGATGCCTGGCGTACTGGGTTGTGTGAAGATGCAACAGTGAGGTACGTGAGACCGAGTAAGACCCTTTCTAGCAGTTAAGTACATGAGATAGCAAGGCCCTTTTGAAATGTGAGATAGTTCACACAAAATGGAATACACATAAAATTTGTTTTATCATGCCCATGTTTAATTGGAAGTTTGACACAAATTATGCTTGTCTTAATGAATGAGAAACATTGGAGGGGAAGTTAATCTTTACTGATCATTTTCCCCATTCCAGGCACTTTTATCTATTTTTAATAATCCCCCTAGTGATTCTGGAGATAGGCATTAATATCTTTTTTTTACAGACTTGGGAACTGTGTCAAAGAGACCAAAACACTTGCCAGTATCAGACAGCAGGTGGCAAAACCAGAATTTGATCCCAGATCTGCCTTCCTCCAGAATCCAGGTGTCCTTGAATACAGAATGCTACCTTTGTAGAGAGAAGAATCGTAAGTCAAGTTCAGCAGAAAAAAAACAATTGTGCCCTGGAGAAACTGCCTAAGGCATGCAGCCAAACAGTGGCTGAGTTGGGAATAGCCCGGGACTGTGTATGAGGGTTGGCTGAACTCCCCGAGACCAAAAAGGGGCTACCCCTTCCTCACAACAAAAGGAAAGACACTTCCCAACAATGTAAGGTAAGTCCACTAAATTATGCTGGTCAAGAAAGTATGTTTTTCAAGCTATGATCCACCCCCACACAAATTAAAAGACAACAGCAATTTTTAAACGGACGGATAGAAGAAAGTCAGTGTTCTACATCCAGAAAGGAGAGAATGATGAGAATAGTGTACATTATAACAACAGTAGTTTAGATTATCATTAAGAACACAATGATAGCTGGGAGTGGTGGTGCATGCCTTTAATCCCAGCACTTGGGAGGCTGAGGTAGGTGGAGCATTGTGGGTTCGAGGCCAGCTTGGGCTACAACGTGAGCACAAGGCCGGCCTGAGCTACATAGTGCAACCCTGCCTCAAAAAACTAGGGCTGGGAGTTTGACTCAGCAGCTTAAGTGTGTATCTGGCAAGTGCGAGGCTGTGAGTTTGATCCCTGGTGCTGAAAAAAAAAAAAAAACACACAATGATGTATATATTATTATATGAATGATATTCTTTAGTAAATAGAATATATATTGTACTCATGATAGATTCAGACATGGTAGAACAAAATCCTGGCCATGATTAAAATGCCTATTCCTTTAATTTGTCCCACAAATTCTGGTATACAACCTGAATTAAGTTTGCGAGGTGCTTTGTGGGTATACAAAAAGAAGCAGGATGACCAGATTAATGTGATGCACATTGCAAATTCCACATAGAAGCTACCCAGCTGTCACCTGAGCACATCATGCATTTTAACAATTAGCTTCCTTTACTTATGCTGCTTCTTTAATCCTGGAGAACAAACCTGTGAGCGCTCTCTCTCTCACACACACACACACATACACACACTCATGAAAAATCCTTAGGTGTTTTTCAAGGTACTATTCAAATATAATGCCTTTGAAAATCGTTACCAGAAACACCAGGGGAGAATTGAGTATCGTTTTTTCTATGTGCTTATTTAACTATATTTTTGTCATTTCAGGGCCAACATTAGTGCTCAGCAAAATAGATGCTCAATAAATGTTGAACAAGCCTACCTAAAAAGAAATGTTTTTTATACTTTATAACCTCAGGCTGCCACTAGAGGGCATTATAATCAAGATTACTATACACCACAGCTAGAGATCTGGATGAGTAACAAAACAGCTTTCAAAAAGTGTGTCTTACTTCTCAGGTGTTCTTTATATATTTTGTCATGACTTAATCAATTCTGTATTTAAGTTGGAAGAAATAGTCCACAAATGTGAACAAGAACACATGAAGCAAGCTTGCCAGAGTGCCAAGGAATCTAGGGGTTAATTCCCTGGCCTAGAGAGAATAGACTACAAACCACAAAAGAAACTGAAGATGCTTTTTATTTCCCTCAGATAGAAAGTGGCTATCTTAGTAAATCTTTAACGCTCAAGACGCCCAGCCCTCCACAGTATCCCCAGGGTGAAGTTAGCTACCACTGTATTTGAGAAATAACTGAGGAGCAAGAAAATAAGTATTTATGAGTCTTGGGAAAATACCAACTAAGTACCACGCAACTTTGAATCTAAAACGTTTCCATGAACTTATTTCTGAGGCAGGGCTGGAGGTGTGATTCAGTAGTATAGTATTTGCCTAGTTCCTGTGTGTGTGAGGGCCTGGGTTCCATCCCTAGCAACACACACACACACGCACACACAGGCATGCACACAAACACACATGCACGCCCACACACATGCACACACAAGATATTTCTGAGACCGCAGTTCCATAGCTAGTTTTTTTTCTCTTTAGAGTTCAGGCCATTGATGACACAAAAATCCAAGGAGCAAGTTTCAGAAAAGCCATTCTTCTGTGTATTATAAATAAACACTGGAGAGAATTCTACTCAATGACCACAGCTATCATGCCAGTTGATGCCATCTCCATGAAGCTTTTTCTCAAAAAAACACAAAAAACAAAAAAGAAACCCAAACTTTCCTGACCCTTCCAGCTGCAAAAACAAGACAACAATAACACTCTCGATCAGTTTCTCTCCCATAGTCCCTTCCTTTTCTCTCCCCAAGAACACCTCTCATATTCAACTTTGTGTTATATTTAGCTGGGTTCAAACATCAGTGCCCTACCTAAAATGGAGCTCCTGGAAGGTCAGGGCATGTTTGCTTATGTTTGCAACCCAAAGAGTGTGCACTAATATCATACATATTATAGTTTGTTGGTAGATCTTGCTTAATTAAATAGAAAGAAATCAAATTCAGTAGCTGTGAATCTGAAAACTGTCTTTTTAGTCTGTTTTCACTTTCTTTTCACACAGCTGATTTAGCAGCATAATTTGTAATTTTAAACATGGATGAATTCTTATTTTACTAAGGATCTATTATAGACATTGTAGTCAGTACTACTACAATTTAGCTAGTGGTTACATACTTAACCTAACTAGGCTCCAGTTCTCTATGTATAATTTTAGGGACAGTAAACAAAAATAATATTTTTTAAACAAACAAATTTATAACTATATCCCTTTTATTACTTTCCATTATTTAAGAAGTTCGAATAGAAGATTTGGCCAATTTGACGTCATTTACATATTTAAATAAGTTTTTTGCAATTTTTTCTTTTTTATAACCTTTCTAATGAATTCAAGCATAAATAATTGCCAGCAGTTGAACAACTGTTGTTATAATACTGAGTAATATAATTCTAGGCCTAGTCATTTGTTTATTCAATAAGTGTTTATTAAGTGTCTACTGTGTATCAGGTTTTGTTCTTGGCTTGGGGAATAATGGTGAGCAAAGGAGCCAATGTTCCTGTCCAAGTGGTGCTTATGATCTAATGGGAGTAAAAATAAAGAAACATGTTCATTTATCAAGATTAAGCAAGCTTGTGCAGCAGTATTTAACAACATTTGTATGACTTAATTTAGCCTCTGTAAAGTAATGCAATGACTTGGAATTCACACTGTTTCCAGTGTTTAGAGACCTTTTTTGTTTAGGGAAGCAGTGGACAGAAGGTCTTTGTATTTTGAATATTCTGGTTACAATTTTCCTATTTTTTGCTATTGTGCTGTCAAAAATTACTACAAATTTAACAACTTAAAACAACATTCATGTAGGACCTCACAGTTTCTATAGGTCCGAAGTTCAGGGAGGATCACCTGAGTTCTCTACGAGAATCCTGTAAGGCTGAGGTTAAGGTGCCAGCTGTCTGGGCTCTCCTCTCGAGAAGAATCAACTTAAAATCATTCAAGTCGCTGGCAGAACCCAATTCCTTGTAGTTGTAGGAGTGAGGTCCCTGTTTCTTGGCTAGCCATCAACTAAGTGTCTCTCTAAGCTTCTCAAAGCTGCTTACATTCCCATCATCATAGCCAGTACACAGAACCCGTCTCACACTGAGAGCCTCTGTCTTCTGCTGCTGGTCAGAAAAAGCACCCCAGGTGCTCAGATGAGGCCCACCTGAAAAATCTCTATGTTACTATAACACAATCATAGGAGTGATAGCTCCTCACATTCGCAGTGTTTGGGTTGGAGGGTAGAACATATTTGGCAACCATTTTAGAAATTCTGCTTTCCTTGCTAACCAGTGGAATTTCTGTCCCAAGGAACCAGTTGTTTAGAGATCTCTGTTGCCATTCAGGAAGATTTCAGATGTATGACACAGGTAAGGACTTCATAACCACGTAAGATTCATTTACTAATTGAAATTTAGGTCTCTAAAAGTGCAAGTTCAAATTTCATAGAAATCATTGTTTTTATCTCTTTTTCTTTATGTCTTCCTCATAACACATTATCTTTTCAGGAAAGTAAAGTGTTAATGACAGATCACTTAGTATCTTTAAGTAATTGCATGTAAGTTCAGTTAATATTACCAACAGTAATATATTTTATTTACCAAAATATTTTAATGTTTAATGCTCTAAAACATGGGTTAATAAACAGTACAATTTTATTTTGTCCATTTTTAATTGGTACTCAATAAATTTTTAATATTCCACTTTTGATAGGTACGATGAACTGATAACTAAAAAGGCAAACCAATAATAATAGTGCCTATAAATTTTATGCAGCATTTTTTACTTGTGTGGAGTTGAACAAAGAAACTATTAGTTTTATTTAATCTTTCTGATCTGATGACTATTTGAGGTGATAGTTCAATTTTCACTAAGTAATGACTACTTAAAATCCATTTTCTGTACTTTACCACATAAAAGACATAAAATCGATGTCATTGCAGCTGCAATGAAATAATTTCTTATGATAGCAAAGCAGAAAATGTATTATTTTAAGTTTCAACAGCATTTATCTTTGGCAGATACATTACTGTCAAGTGACTCAACTGTCATAATACAATTCATTAAATAAGATTTAGTTAACATACATATTTTCCTCAAAACCTTTCAAAACTGTAGGAAGCAAGCGCCTCTGCTCTCTAAAAATGATAACTGTCCAAATACATTAGACCAGGTCCCATGGTACTCACTTCTGAATTACCTGGTTGCACCTTATTGAAAATGAGAAATCCTAGGCCCACCCCCAAAATTACCATATAAGCTAGTACTTATTTTACTGTAGATAGTGACAACATTCACACAAAAGTCATTTTTTTTTTTAAAGAAAGGAAACCTAATGAGTCAAAAGAGTTCATTTAGTGGCTCTGTAATGGCATGAAAAAATGGCTTATGTTCTTCTTATCCACCTCCATGGTGACAGCGTCATTCTGAAGAGAGCTATCTTTTATTCCATGAGAATGTGCTTTCTCTACCACTTCTTATCAAGAGAGCCAACATATACATAAAGAAAGTTTCAGATGAAAGCAGAGAAAAGGCAGGGGGCGGGGAGGGACACATTTTAAAAAATGACAGAAAACGTTCCCAAAACCAAGGAAGGAAGTGAACATCATGACTGATGAGACTCAAAGAACCCCAAGTAGATTAAATTTAAAGAAATCTTCATTGAGACACAGTATAATCAAATTTTCAAGACTGAAAGAGAATGCAAAAAGCAGCAAGAGCAAAACAACTTATCACACACACAAAAGAATCCTCCACCAGCCCATGAATAGATCTTTCAGCAAAAGCCTTATTGACCAGGAGAGAGTAAGACTATATATTCTAAGTATCTAAAAAGTAAAACATCCAACCAAGTATAACACAGGGAAAAACTGATCTTCAGAATTGATGGAAAGATAAATACAAACAAAAGCGAAGAAGGTTTGACTCTTCCAAACCTGCTTTATAAGAAATGCTGAAGGCAATTATTCAAGCCAAAATGAAAAGATGCTAATTAGTAACATGAAAATATATAAAAGTAAAGACCTTACTATAAAGTAAGAATATAATCAAATTTAGGATACTTTAATATTATTTTTTTCTTTTTATTTTAAACAAAAGGAAAATAAGAAATTAAAACATAACAATTTCACACCAACCAACAAAACAGCAACAATCATTAGCATATTGGATATTCCCAAAAATTATTTAAGATAAAAAATATAGACATGAAACATTATCTAACAAATTATTAACACAATTGTTTTCAAATGAACATTTCACATTAAAAATAAAATCTGAAGGTGAACCTGAGAAAATTACATTTTATTCAAAACTCTTTTTCTCTGTCACAACTAATTTTTATATACATAGATTTTGTTTCAGATGACATGATACTCTACCTAGAAGATCCCAAAAACTCCACCAAGGGACCCCCAGATTCAATAGGCAGACCTAGCAACACAGCTGCCCACAAAATCAACGCTCAAATATCAACAGCATTCCTGTATACGAACAACAATCTCACTGAGAGAGAAACCAGGGAAACAACACCCCCTACAATAGCAATTTCCCTCAATACTGCTTTCATTGTGTCCCACAAGTTCCGTATGTTGTATTGTCCTTGTCATTCAACTGTAGAAACTATCTAATTTCTTCTTTAATTTCATCTGTGACCCATTGATTGTTCAGAAGTGTGCTATTTAATTTCCATGTGCTAATGAAGTTCTTGTGGTTTCCTTTGACATGAATTTCCAATTTCATTGCACTATGGTCTGATAGTATGCATGGGATAATTTCAATTCCTTTACAGTTACTCAAGCATGTTCTATGAACTAGTATATATGGTCTCTTTTGGAGAATGTCCCATGTGCAGCTGAAAAGAATGTGTATTCCACTGTTATAGGGTGGAAGATTCTATAAACAACTACTAAGTCCATTTGTTCAAAGGTTTGATTTAATTCTAATATTTCATTGTTGATTTTTTGTCTAGTTGACCTGTCTTTTTGTGGCAGTGGGGTATTGAGGTCTGCCAATACAATTGCATTAAGGGTTATTTGATTTTTCATGTTCATTAATAATTGTTTTATATAACTGGGTGCACAAGTATTTGTTGCATGTATATTTATGATTGTTATCTCTTCTTCTTGGATTGTTCCCTTTACGAACATATAGTGACCTTCTTTGTCTCTCTTAATCAGTCTTGGCTTAAAATTAACTTCATCTGCAAATAGAATAGCTACCCCTGCTTTTTTCTAGACTCCTGTTGCATGGAATATTGTTTTCCATCCTTTAACTTTCAGTCTATGGGTATCTTTTTGAATTAAAAACATTTCTTGTATACAGCATATTGTTGGATCTTGCTTCTTGATCCATTCTGCCAGTCTATGTCTTTTGACTGGTGAATTAAGACCATTAACATTGATGGTTAAAACTGATATGTATTGACTTATCCTTATCATGTTGTTTTCTATTTTCCTGGTGGATTCCTTCTCTTGGGGCTCATGGAGCTATAATACTTAT